>JAKWBJ010000526.1:832500-917500 GCA_023159175.1 Wohlfahrtia magnifica
ACAAGATGGTGTCACTTGCCACACAGCCAACGTAACAATGGTAGTGTTATTTCATATCCTGGCGATGTTAGTTGGCCTCCACGATCTTGTTATTTGATACCGTTGTCCTTCTTTGTGGATATTTAAAAAAAAGTGTACGTCAATAACACAAGAACAATTCAAGAGCTGAAGGATGAGATAATTCGCATATGAGGTTCCATGTAGTACCTCAGTTATTTCTCAGAGTCATTGTAAATATGGACCGACGGATAGAGGTATGCCACCGAAGCCTTGGCGAACATTTGTCCGATGTTTTGTATCACACATAATTGTCGTCGATTCTTCTATATTAATAAAAATATTATTATGAAAATTTTTGTTCTATTTACAATTAACATCGTGAGTTTTGGCTGAACCACCCTTTATAATAATATAAAATACATAGTTTGAAAATAAACTACATCTGTATTTCTATAATATAGAGTCTATATTCAATATTTTAAGTTGCATTATTAATCATGTTAAAAAATACAATAAATCAAAAACTTGATTAACAACGCTTGTTGTTATATTTTTACATACTCCTACTATACGACCATAAAATTTTTTAATTTATTGATATATGAGAGTGCATAACACGCCTAACTTTTATTTTAGACAAGTAGATATCTACTCTTTAATTATAGTCAAGCGAAATCTTATTAAAAATTGGAATCAATTTTCTCCACTTTTATGGCAGGATGAAAACATCTCACACAAAGACGCAAGTTTTTTCTATAAATATCATAAGACTAAATGCTCTGTTTATTTGCGAATGTGGATGTACATTTTTATTTTTTTATTTTATTTTTTTATTCTATTTTATTTTATTTTTTTTTTTTTTTTTTTTTTTTGAGGCAGTACCTTTCACAATTGAAATGGAATTTATAATTTTGATTGAATGAGTTTAACAAAAACTCAAACTTGATTGCGAATACCTGTGCGTTAAAGAATTTTGCGAACAGCAACATTGAAATCGTACTTTAAATGACTGTTTAACATCAGCGATGCAAGTTGAAATGATTAAAAAAGGCGAAGAGTAAATATTATTTTAATAATATTCCAACTAGTCTTCTCATTGCATCATTTAATTTTTGCACTCAAGCGTTTATATTTAGCAAATCGCTCAACCACCCATTCATTTATCCTTCAATCGATGAATTTATTTAGCCATTGGAATACTTCTCCTTTAGCGGCTAACACGTGTCCTTCATGTTTAAATTGAGTGCTTGAAGTTTTTCAAACGTGCAATACCCAATCGATAAAGTCGTTCAAAGTTAAACACTCAACCTGCATAAGCCACTCGCTAATTCAAATGAATTTAAGCATTTGCCGGACTTATTGTATTGAATTTATCCACCAGCCAATGGCCCCAATACAGAACTTTTGTATAAAAGCTTATATTTTCTTTGTTTAGTCGCAGTTTATATTGATGTATATTGCAAATAAACACATATACACACATCGTTAGTTGTAAACTATTTAAATTCTTTTAGCTAAAAAACAAAACCTGAACTACTAAAAATGCCCTTTTCAATTCTTACTGATTTTTTCTCGGTAAAAAGTATGTTTACAAATTGTATGTAATTGAATATGAATTCATAATCATTAGCATCGAAATAATTTTGACAATTCAAGGATACTAGTTCGTACTTTGTTTTTCTACTCAGCGAAAATTTAAATTTATACAATTTTATCTCTTCCATTAATTGTTCTCTTTTTACGGAAAATAAAAGTTCAAGTTTTTCCAAAAAATGGTATAACGAAAAATTGGACAAATGGACTAGTTTCCAAAAGCATGAAGATAAAATCTTTATTACTGAATTTTTAGTTTCTCAGCCTATAGATCAGAATTAACACTTTTTATGTGGACGGAAAATGATTTCATTGATTTAAAAAAGAGAAATGACAGCCATGAAGATATATACAACAACACTAGTTTAACTGAACATGTTTTTCAAAGAGGGGTTTCAACTCAAACCCCAAAAATATATTTGATAAAATACGCTAGTCACGGCGAGCCATCAACAACCTCGACTAAATATCTATACGATTTGGTTTTGATTGTGTTAGAGCACTATATGAGGTAGGAAAAAGGAATTAACATACATAATGTTATTAATACCTGCCATACGCCGCACTATGCATAGTCCCATATACAAAAATCAAAAATTCACTTATCACGGATATTGATAAAATATATATTTTTTGAAAGGTAATTATCAGCTGAGTATAATGCTGAACGATATTTTCGATTACTTATCTATATTGTCTCAAGAGGGCGCTAAACTCAACTAAATTATAATAAAAACTACTATATAAAAAATGGATAACATGTGCTTCAGAAAAATTTATATTAAAACTCTATTTATTACAATAAGAAATTTTCAAAAGTTTGGTTTTTTAATTAAAATTTTAAATTGTGTTTTTATTTTTTACTGCTTTTATAAAGCACATATTTCAACAAAATTTTAAATTTACCAAACTTCGAAGGAGTATTAAAAATATATATAAAAGACTAGAGTAATCCTCCCGCGATAGATAAAGCAAGCTTTAACTGCCACTGTTCTCTACACATGAAATATTTCATTTTTTTTATATGAATGTTTGTATTGATTGCTAAGTTACTTAAACCAAATTTAGAAACTTCAACCCTAGCCATTCTCAAGATATAAAAAAATCATTATTTAATTGGTATGGAGGTACCATGTTCAGTTATCTGATTTCGCCCATTTTTTAATTGGTGGTTTGTACCATCTAAGAAGTCAGAGTTTTCCATTCTAATCATTCTCTAGATATAGAAACAACAACAACCCACTTATTCAATTTCGCCCATATTTCGACTGATGAATTTTATTAACTACAAGTTATTTAGATCAAATCCAGAACCTTCCACTATATCTCTAAGATATACAAAAATTAATATTTACTTTGTACGGGAGGTGCTACTCCCACTTATCCAATTCGGCCTAGTTTTTGCTGATGATTTGTATTGAACACAAAGTTATTTGGGTCAAATTTAGATACTCTTACTATTACCGTTTTAAAGATATAGACATATAAATAAATATTTTATATGGCCGTGGCACCGCCAAGTTGAACAATAGTGAAGCCACTCACCAAATGAATGATTTCTACATACGCTTCTTATATACACAGTTGTAAAAATATTTTCTAACTCACACACAATTTAAATGCTGTAACAAATTATTTTTTCAAGTAAAACTTATGCAATACAAAGGAGTTCACAATAACTCGCACACCAATAAACCAACACAAACCGCATATACACAGAAACCTTGGTATTGAATTTACCTTTGGTTTGAGGGCCTACAAAATAAAATTGGTTGGCGCCTTTCAGAGAATATCAATTACAACGCATTTTATAGTCCCCTTTTACATATATAGATATTTATTTTTTATTTATATATTTGAAACTCTGTAGTATCTACATTCTATCGACTAAAAAGAATTAGTACCAACTTTTTCCCCCAACTGCAAAAATATTGAAATGTTAAGAGTGTAAAATTAAGAAAATTTTTATAATTCTTGCTGATTTTAAGTAGCTTAAGGCAAATAAAAAATTAAAAATAACTTGGATTATCAATTTATATATGATATTGTTACAAAAATCAGGCTGGACACCACTGTCATTTATTACATTGCTACAAAAATAAACACAAGCATCAAAAACAACTATATGTGCTGTTTACAAATAACCAAATCGACAACACAACATTAGCAGAAATGTAGTAAATAAACAACTAACGGCAACAACAAAAAGAAATTAAAGGAAATAAATGGAATCTACCTGAAATATCGAGAGGTTCGAGAGCTTTTAAAGTATTGTTTACGTAGTCATATAAAACATCGATGCGGACAACAATCGGTTTATGTGTTGTAAACTCAGCGTGAAGAGAGTTATTTGGTGTAAACTCAGTGAGACAAGCTTAAATGAAGTAAACTCAGCGAAGAGTTATTGGTTTGAACTCAGTGTAAAGAGAGATTAGTGTGGTAAAACTCTGGTTAAAGAGTTTCTAATCGATCCTAAGTTGTAACTACTATCGAATTGGAAGAATTTTGGGTAGAAAAATCTGCCGAGTATTTATTGTTGTTGTTTACAGAGTTGTAAGCAGAGAGAATAATTAAGAATAAAAATTGTTGTTGCTCGTGAAAAAGTTACGAGCATCGAAACACAAAACTGTGTTGAATAAAAAATCATTGAATTATAATCAAACATAAGATTTATTTTATCGTAACTGGAATCTATGAACTAATAAATAAATATTTTTAAAAGGTAAAAACGTAGCAATATAGGAAATTTGAAGTACAACATCGAATTTTTGGCAGATTACAATATATTTTTAATTTTTTGTTGTTGCAAAATCCACAAAATAGAATTAAGATAGACTTTATTTGATTTAAATATATGTGGCCGGTGGGAGTGTCCGTTGGCCTAGATTGTTAAAATATTGCATATAGTATATCTATAAAGTGGTGCAAAAGTAAGCCAATGTCAGTAAAATTTGTGTAAATATTGTCTAATTTTACTGTTTGTTGTAGAAAAGGAAAACTTTTTATTTAATTTTTTTTTTAATTCAATATTTTGTCCTTTCTTAAAAAACTAATAAGCATTACTTTGTTCGGTTCTCTTAGTTCACAAAACTATAATTCTATTTTCTTTTGGTTTCGGTATAAATGAAACAAAAAATAAATTTATAATGAATTCGGAATGTTAGTACAAAAAGAGTGCAGAGGCTTACTTTGTTCATTGTGGCTTATACTGTATATTACATTAACACCTATGGGTTACGCAAATTTTAGTTTATGTTTTAAGCAGCTCTTTTGGCTGATACAGTTCTCTGGCACCAACCAAGTACCTCCATCTGCCTTTTACAGTTCCGTTTGTTTGTTCTATAATATTTCTGCATTTCGTTGCACTTCATTAGACATGTGTCGATTACTACTTATTTGAGACAAAACTCTTTTCAAAATCTACATGTGTTTACCTACTCAATAGCCCCATTCTGGGTTCTACTGTTTGATGCAAAGGAGTCGGGAAATGTTCCGGCATGTGTGTCATCAAAAATTGGATTTCATTCTTCTATCACATATTTGCAAAACAATTTTTAGTAAATACATACTTTTATGCAGTATAAAAAATGTTCAGTTCTCTTTGTTTGTTATTTTCTTAAAAAAAATGAACAAAAAGTAATTTTTCATTCTACAGTTTATATGTGGTTATAACAACATATGGCATTTAATTATAAAAATATTGATTTTGAAATTATACATTTCGCTCGTGAGTGAGATTTGAACCAAATATGACAATTGTTAATAAAGTTGTATAATCTGGATGTCTTATATTTTTCAATAACACTCCCATGTATTCTGCTGGAATATCTTCTTCGTATAAATTTTGAATAGTAGCTGTCAGTGTTTCATTTATATTAATTTACGGCTTTTGACTCCAATAAATTTGTACGTACTATATGAATTACTTTCTCCTCTATTCTAAAAGATATTAAGATTCCCAATCATTTATTATATTTTATAATATCAAACGCATTTTCATAATCAATAAAAGCAAAAATATGTACGTATATCTTCTTAAAATATCTTTATATTTTGTTGTATAAAAATGAAGTGAGAATTTTATGACAGTTCAAGTTATATCCTTTGCTAAATAATGTTAAACTTTAATGCATATGTATGTATATTCAAATAAAATAAAAAAAGATAACAGATGCATCTGCTTGCACATAAATAAAGTATTTAAACAAATCATAAAAGTTTCATTTTTTTGTTATCATTTTCCGCTTTTTTAAAAAACCTTAATAACACCTACACGATAGTCTTATCCCTTTTTAGATTCATTTTTTTCTATACAAAAGTGAATTACTTAAAAAAAATTTTGGTTGCAAAAGAAAGTTGTGTTTTTCAAATCAAACCGATACTTTCTAAAAACGTGAAGACCAAATTTTCATATAAATTAAACAATTTCTTTGTAGAATAAACGAATCTTATACACCGTACGTAGGGTTTGTTGTATTAAAAACCTTAATTAGTTGAGACTTTTAATAAAATTATTAAATTTCAAATTTGACGATTTGCATCGTTAAGAGGAAGCGGCAAAATGTGACGCAAATGAAATCACTATTTTCTGTATAATTTCACTGATTTTTATTAATTCAGCCAAAAATTTAAATTTAAAAAAAATATTTTTTAAAAGAGTACGTATTTCTTAGTTGTAACTTAGTAACTTGTTTAGGTTTGTTTTCAATATAAACCATTTTAATACATTTTTCTTATATTATCAGACATTTCTTTCAACCAGTACACTTTGTATTAAAAATACATTTTTACTTCCTAAGTTAGAATAAAGAATTCTCATAAACTAAAGGTGTGCAGAGAGAAAACTTTATTTGTACAGTAGTAGTAAATACGAGTACGTGTGTATAGAACAAAACTAAAATAGGTAAAAGACAACAATAAAGCCATTGTCATTTAAAAATATTTGTTATTTTTCGCTATTCCCGAAGTATAAATAGTACCCCTCGTACTCACAGAAATAAAGTTGTGTTTTTCTGCGCAATCAACTTAGAAATGGTTTTTATTTTTGGCAAAAGAACAGTGGATCACATTAAATACTTCGTATGAGAAAAATATTTGCTTGATTAATAAAATATCACTCATATGCACATACTTACTCGTATGTATAAATGTGATCCCACTGTTCTCTTGCCAAAAAAGGGTTTTACACTATTGGACAAAATAAAGTGCAAAATAACTTTATAATACATATTTCATCAGAGAAAAAGAGTCAAAATCAATATATTTGTTAAAAAAATAATTAATTTATTAATTTTGTTTACTTTTTAATATAAAAAATATAAAAACTTGTTTTTTTATATTATAATATAAAAACTTGTGTTTTTATATTTTTTTAGAAAAAAAACATAAATTCAAATACTCCTTGACCACTGTTGGACAAAATAAAGTGCATATGCAAATTATTAGATGATAACCGTAGAAATATGAAGGAATAATATAATTATCAATATATCAGTACTTAGTAGCTCCCCTTACTAACTACGACCTCTGAAAGCCTTTTAGTCTTCGGCGAAATTGCTAAAAAATTAACATTGCCCAGACATTTCCCCAAGATATCGTAATGAAGTCCTTACTGAAAAATTTTAAGAATCTGTGTAAAAGACTGGGAAAATAAAATTAAAATCAAAGAATTGTCCAAAAAAGGGCACGTATCTAGCTCCTCAGGATTGTAAAATCAAATGAAGTTTAAAAATGTCTTAAGACAGCAAAGCGTAAGTGTTCTATCACGTACTACATGGAAAAGGCTTAGCCAGAGCAGTCTAAAATGTTTTCCTCAAAGAAAAAACCATTACTACGAAACGCAAATATAAGAAAGCCCTTGGACTTGGTCTTATGTATGTTATTGTGCCAGAATTATATTCAAATCGAGTAATTTGGTCAGATGAGACGAAATATAAACTAAAAAATGCAAACCGTGTTAAAAGGGTATTGTGGTAAGCGTTCACAAAATCTCATATCTAAATGCATTACATATACAATAAAACATGGTGGTGGAAGTCTCATGATGTAGGGCTGCTATTCTTTCTCTGGAGTGACACGAATAGTCAGAATCAACACAAAAAAATCCGGTGAGCATTGTGTTAATAGTAATAGGCTTGGGGTAAGTTATCTTTCAGGTAGATAATGATTCCAAACATACGAGCAAGGTCGCAAGGAACTATTTTCAATTAAACTATACCGAAATACTGTAATGACCGGCTCAGAGTACCGATGTAAACTCAGTGGAGGACCTGTGGACCATACTGGAGGACAAAATTCCCATTAAATATCGGACTAACATTAAACATTTTGGAAAGAAATGCAAGCCGAATGACGACATATTCTTACACAAAATTTGAAAAACTTGGCTTGAAATATACCTAAAAGACTTTGTGATATTATGGCTAATAAGAGGGGAGCTACTAAGCTCTGATTATTATAAAGGGTGTGCCATTTAAAATGTAATAAAACAAAAAATAGTTTGGAATTTTGCCAAATTTATTTCTTTTTTGTGAAGTAAATTTGTTCTGGTTAGAAATTAAATATTATTTCGTTCATACGGCTGCCGTGGCTGGCCTCACAGTACCCCAACTTACATCACCACTTTGGCTACTTAAACAACCATCCCCGTTTGACGATTGTGGCGTGAAATGTGTGACAAGTTGCACCATCCTGTTGAAACCAAACATTGTTCACATCAACACATAAAGAGCGGGCACAAAAAAGTCGGTTATTACGGTGAGATAGGTGTCTCCAATGACCGTAATGGCTGCGTCGTCTCATGTTCAAAGAAATATGGGCTGATGCCTCCGCTCCACAAGCCACATCAAAAAGTTACTCTTAATGGGTGCATTGGCTTTTTTAAGACCACGTTTAGGTTTTTTGAGCCCTAAATACGGCGATTTTGTTTATTAACGTACCCACCTAGATGAAAGTGAGCTTCATCCGAAAAGATGATTTTTTTAACTTTTTTATTTTTTGCAATTTTCGACCATTTGTCTTTGTCTTGGAAATAAATTTCCACTAAATCCCACCATTGCTGAAGCTTAAATGGATTCATTTCATTCAGTGGAGATAATATACTGAATTTTGTGACAGAATAGAATGACATAAGTACTGCCATATTCGAAAAAATCTCTGGTTCAAATCTAAACTGGTAGATGATCCAACCGATAATATTCCTTCATATTTCTGCAGTCATCATCCAATATTTTGCATTTATTTAGTCCAGCCTTTGGCAAAGAACATTTTAATATATGTTGTTTTGCTGAAGAACTTTAAGTAAAACATATAAGTTTTTATATTTTTTATATGGAAATATAAGCGAAATTAATAAATTTAATTAATTTTAAAACAATAATATTGAAATGAAATTTAATTTTTTTTATGAAATACAAAAAATGTATTTTGCAGAGCAGAAAAACATAACTTTCTTTCCGTGAGTACGAGGAGTACTATTTATATTTCGTGAATAGCAAATAATAGCAAATATTCTTAAATGGCAATGGCTTTATTGTTTTTGTAAATATTAAAGGTGTATATTCAGGTATCAACCACACCCATTTTAATAATTTCCGCAGTTGTATAAATCAGTGAGCAATGCTTTACGTTGATATTCTTAGTGAAGGTATTTTTTTCATGGTATAAATCGAACCGCTGTGTAGCGGTATTAATTTAATTTTGGCATTTAAAAGAAGCATTAGTTTTTTGTTATGAGCCTTCATTGTTATAAGACTTGAATTAAAGTTTGTAAACAACCGGAAATACCTTGAATGAAACACAGGCTTAAATTATACAAATATAATTTTTGTAGGTATTCTTAACTGTTCTTTTATAGAAATTGTGGGTGAAATATTTTTAATTGAATCGCACGAATAACAGTGCAATTACGATTAAGTGATGCGATCAATCGCGAATACGATTATAATTGGTTTGCAATGACTACTTACCACTAATGTGGGACATACATACAGTGACTCCAACGTTTAATCGGACACGTTTTTTTTTTTCTTAGATAAATCCTCTAAACGGAAACAATATAATAAACTAGCTAGAACCTGGCGCGCTTAGCTACCTCTATCTTAGTTGTTATCTAAGTTAAATTTTTTACTACTTTTCCCCAATTTATACCCTTTCGGTCCAGGTTCGAACATTTGAAATTGCCTAGAGTGTCTAACAGAAAGACACACTTCTGCTTTTTAGCTATTACAGTGTTCAAACCAACACACACTCATTATTATATAAGTATATCAATAGCTTTTGTCCAGTGTTCTTTGTGGAATACCCTCATTTTCGGCTCATGTGGATAAATAACGAAGCTTTAATTGTTGCCATTCTCCACATACACAATATTCAATATTTAATATGAATGGAAGGTACCACGCCAACTTATTAATCTAGCCCATTTACTGACTAATGGTTTGTATTGACTACGAAGTAATTCAGACCAAATTAAGAAATTTATGGGAGGTACCATGCCCATTTTACAAATTCCTTCCTCTTTTTGACTGAGGATTTGTATTTACTATGAAGCTATTTGTACTAAATTAAGAGGCTCTTACTGTTACCGTTTTGAAAATTGTGACAAATATATATATATACTTTCTATGAGCGTGGCACTACCCACTTGGAATTTTTTAAATTTATATAGGCTATAGTTACTTACTGACAGACAGAGAGATACTGTAAAAATATCGGTTCATCCGTTTAGCTCTCTATAAGGCACAAATGAAGATACATACATACATAAAAACACATAAGAAGATATTTATATGAATATATGGACATGTATGTAGACCAATAAAAATCTATTTTTACTAGCAGAATATATGTTTATATAAATATATATTATCTGCGTTACAAACAATTTGAAAAATTAAATATGTTTTCGTTCTTTTGCAGAAGTTTTCTCATCACCTTCTTCATAAAGTCACTAAAAAAGGTAAAAACACTTCTTTTTTTTTCATTTATGGCTTATCATTTTCAAAAGTTTTTGTCGCGCTGATTCCTTTTTTCCAGCATGAAAATGCGACTACGACCACAAACCTACTGATATTGCTCACAGGAAAACACTTGTGGAACAAATAAATTAGTTTGAAAATAAGTTTATACTTTACTATTGCGTTGAAACGTTATTTAAAAAAAGCATTGAACTTTAGTCATAAATAAAATTTTGTATGACCCGAAAATAAAGTCGCGTTTCCCGGGTAACTTGATAACTTGCTGTTATTGTTGGTTAACTTTATTTGTTGTTTTTTGTTGAAAATAATGCATCATTGGTAGTGAAACTATTATACCAACTGTGGAACACATGATGTAAAATGTGTGTATTTTGAATATTGTCAACTTAGTTTTCTTCTTATTTCGCAAACAAAATAAAATTGTTCTTACATATATAGAACGCTAAGTTCAAATACGATCTAAAGGGGCCGCCATTTAACGTTTTTTTTCAACTAGTGCTTATTTTGTGAATGGTAACACTTAGTTCATGTCTGATTTGACAGATAATTAATTTTATCCTTCCGCTGAACGAATATGGTTGTGTAAACGCTTGAACACCGCTGGGAAATATTGCGACATTACTTTGAAAATCATGGTAAGGATTTGCCAACAAAAATCATCTTTTCAGACGAAGCTCATTTTGATCTTGGCGGGTATGTAAGCAAGCAAAATTGTCGCATTTGGGGCACAGAAAACCCGCAAGCATACATTGAAAAGCCGATACACCCAAGACGAGTTACTGTTTGGTGCGGATTTTGGTCAAAGTGGCATAATTGGGCCATTTTTCTTCGAAAATGAGCAAAGAGTGGCCGTCACAGTCAATGGCGATCGTTATCAGGCCATGTTGAACGAATTTTTGTTGACAAAAATTGAAGAGGAGGATATTAGCAACATTTAGTTTCAACAGGACGGCGCTAGGTGCCACACAGCCGAAGCTACACTCGATGTTTTGCGCCCTGTTTTTGAAGATTGCATTATCAGCCGCAGAGCTGATGTGGTTTGGCCACCTCGGAGCTGCGAGTTGACACCGTTGGACTATTATTTGTGGGGTGCCGTCAAAGACAAGTGTTACGCCAACAAGCCAGAGACAATTGACGCTTTAAAGGACAATATTCGTGAAGCCATTGGTGAATTACAGTTGCACACAATCGATAATGTGCTTAAAAATTGGACCGATCGTGTAGGCTACTGCATGGCCAGCCGAGGCAGCCATTGGAATGAAATTATTTTTCATTATTAACCGGAAGGATTGTACTTTCAAATAAAAAAAGAAATTTGAGAAAATATTCAGTAGTTTATTTTTATAGCATTTTCAAAAAAAAAATTATTTGGCGGACGCTTTATTACACTGTGCGACAAAAAATACCGGGCAAGTGATATTATTTTTCTGATAGACGCAGTCGAGTAGAACAAGGATCTGTTTTTGTAATTTTCAAAACACCTCCTAAATCTCGAGTTACGGGTAAAAAACCGGTTTTTCGGACCTTCATGAACTTATAAGGTAATAACTAAGCTGAATATTACCCGATTTGAACTATATTTAGTTGTGAATAAAATAAAACTTAAAGTTTTAGTTTTTATAAATCTTCGTTAAGGAAACTCATGAAAAAATCATGTGATTATTACAATATTGGAAATTTCTTTTTAAATACAGTTTCAAAGAAATAACAAAAACACTATTTTGCTGAAAATTTTCAGATTTTATCATGAGTTGCATTACGAAAAAGCTTAATAACTCCGTCAGTTTCCACCGGATTTCTAAGCTCTCAATTCCAATGTAACGTAAAAATGGTCGCTTTAGCAGTGCTGGTAAATATGCAAACAAGTACGGTCTTTCGAAAATTCTAAAAACTCATCCTTGTTTTACTCGACAGCGCCTATCAGAAAATGAGTATAATTTCTCAGGTATTTCAAGTTTGTTCATTTTGTCGCACCGTGTCTTTTAAATTATTGCAAACGAAATAATTACATTAATCCTCTAATATAAGAAACAATTATTTGGAGGTAGCAGATTCGATTTCAATCAAAATAATAGCTTCTACATTGATATTAAGACTTGCTACTTGTAATCAAGAAAGTGATTTTTAGTTATAACAGTGGAAATTAAAAGATTAAATTTAAAAAAAATAATTTTAATATCAATGTAGTAATTTTTCAATTCAATTTTTAATACTTAACATTACACTGTACCTCATTTAGCCTAGTTTCATGTTGGTGTGGCGCTGGATAACTAGCGCAAAACTAGTACAAAAAATAAAAAGATAAAAAATATTTTTTCAAAAAAATGTAAAATCTGTCTTCTTAAAAAGTTTCTTGTATATTTTATACATATTTTTTTGTTTACCACTTTTGGTAAGCACTTAAAGCTGTAAGCTTAAAATGACGGTGAACTCGTTTCGTTTTAAAACGTTTCTTGTTAAAAATTAAGACTGAAAAATTTGTTAACTTTAATGAAAATATTCAACTTAATTTTAAAGGCAATAAAATTAACATACTTAATAATAACGTGTTATAAAAAACTCATACGGAAGCTTATATTTAAATTAATTTATAAATATGATAAGATTTTTTATTTAAACAGAAAACAAAAGATCCGAAAAAGTTAATGCGAAAAATTTGGAATGTTAAAGTTCACAAATCTATGTCATTAAGCAAGCGAAAGCTAAGGCCTCACTATCGGCGCATTGTACCGATTTTCATTTTATTTCATGCACCGATAATGTGTACACATACAATTTTTTTAAATGTAATAATCTGCGCCGATATTGTACCGATTAAGCACTATTAAAATCAATTACATTGAGCCGATAATGTGAGCACACATTAGCACACTGTCCAATAACGAGATTGTAAATTTTGCTCCGTTTACATTTTTATCGGCCTCTTATACGCCGGTCAAAAACGACTATCGGCCCCGTTTGTCGTTTTTAATTAAAAAAACTGGAATAAAATTTTATATTGTGTTTGGAGCAATGAGGATAAAAGTGAAGAGCCAATCAGTAGGCTAGCTTAAACAACTGTGCGAATTTATGCAATCAAATTTGTATAACTATAATGTACTTAATTAACTTTCATCAAGTTTCGTTAAATATTATTTGTTTACGTTTTGAGCGAAGCTGATCGCTCTGCACATACGTTTATTTGTGTTATATGAAATAGCAATAAGAAAAGAAACACGCTATGCAATGAATGCTGAAAGCAGCTGCTATATTATTTTTACTATCTTTTATTTATGATTAAGTTCTTTTAATTAATAAAATAAGTTAAAATAAGCTCGTTTTGCAGAAAAATTATTATAAATAATAGACATTAAGGCAACATTTGGTGATAAAAAATGCTGTGTTATGGACAGCTTGCATTAGATGATATTCACCAAAAAGTTCATTAAGTATTTCGCAGACTTTTCGTTGATTTTTGATAGTATTTAAAACAAGCAAAAATATATTATATATAGTTGGCCCTTAAGAGGCTCTTGTAGCTATCACCAGGTGCTTAATATCTAAGGGTACAAGCTGAACGCTGAAATAATGGAATAGCTTTTGGAAAGTGGTGCCATGTTTTTGAAAGTGTGATATCATGGTGAAATTATATAAGGTGAAGTTGTTTGTCCGGCTGATAGCTTTTTTTTTGTTCACATGTTGTCAAATCATTTCTTGTACAGCAGAGACTTATTAAAAAAAAGCGATCCAAAGATATCGTTACACAGTATCTTATTGAAAAAACATGCTTCAAGACCCATTCAAAATAATATATATATATATATAAATATGTCTAAATATTTTATGTTCATAATTGAAAAACGTAAAAAAAACGAAATATCCGAAAATACAATTTTGAACAAAATAAAATACATCTAATTTACAAGTGTTAATTGTATACAACTTTTGTTTACGTTTTTTTATGTGGAAATTTGTTGACGTCTACAATACAATGTACAAAAAATATTACCTGTTGTTTTTGTACAAAAATTAGTTGTTGTACAGACAACCGCACCTTATTTAATTTCACCAAGTGTGGTTTGATTAGTTCAACCAAGTCATAAAATATCAGATAATATCATCATATTCAGTCTTACTTAATTTAAAAAAAAAAAAATGTTGATTGTTGACTTTATGAATTTCATGTAAAGTACTCTCCTAAGTCGTTCACTTACGACCAAAAACATCTGTGTAACAAACATTTCATTCATTTGCGAGTGTGTGTTTTATACACATGCCCGGTGGCGAAAATCATAGTGAATCATCGTGACAAACGCTGAAAATAGTAAAACATCGATGATCGACGATGAATTTACTTTGGTGTTATACATGACTTTTGAAAGTATTTACCCAAATTGTCATAGATGACAAAAGTTGATTTTGTCCTATAGACGTCTGTTTATTGGTGATTCCTAACAGACAATATCACCAGGAATCATTAGTGCTTTATTCGTTAACGGAGAGGTGTAGCAGACAAAACCTTACATCATCAGCATGAAGTCGACTCATAATAGACAATGTCACTAAATTTCAAAATGTCGTCCACATATAACAGACAATATCGCTTAGTTTCAGCTTTCTTTAGTATGGTGACATACAATGACGTTGTTATTGTTGCGAGGGCTCATCAATGAAATTATTCATTTATACAAATTCTATACAAATTTCGACTTGAAACTGATATTATGAATTTGATACATCGATGCATAAAATCATAGTTACAAAGTCGTTCAAATACGCCACCGGGTGTTTATTCAAATTTCTTGTTAAGTTATTTACAGAGTGCACAATATTTACAGAGTGCACAATATTGTGACTTTATTTCACCGAGAATTATTGTAGTTTTGTTTTGGCCGATATGAGCAGAAAACATATATCACATTATGCAACGATAATGCGAACATTAAAAAAATAGTCTCACTTTATTTAGTTGTACAATGTGAGCCGATAGTGGAATATTAACTTAAGTCTAATATTACAGACGCCACAATTAAAATTAATAATATCAAAAATTTAACTCAGTGCATAATCTATGGAAAGGGAACGAATCTAATTGGTCTTACTGTAAAACCTAAACTAGGAGAACTATAATGCCAGGAAAATCTGACCGAGATGCTTAAATTCAATATTGAAGTAAAAATTCAGGATCAATATCACCGGCGACAAAGTTGCAAACAAAATATACACCACAACACTGATAATAAAGATTGCAAATAACCAATGAACACTCCAAAATCGGCCAAATGAGTGCAATGTATAACTACTTTATGGTATAAGAATCAGTGAATTTCTGGAAAATACCTTCACAAAACCTTAAACAGCCAAAAGGGATTTCAACCAAACTGATCTTATTCCCTGAATTCAAAATGATTTGATAATGAAATTTTGTCAAAATTGCCATATTTTGTGATTAGAATAATTTCGAAATCATCTCTTTTTTTAAATCACTAAATGCAATGAAATTTTTCTTGAAATCATGCGATTTATATCAATTCAGAGGAGTGTTGCTAATTTAGCGCCTTTCGCGCTATATTTAGCGCGTTGCAACGACCGAAAGGTAGAATTTTTTCTCTTTAGCGTTTTTTTCAAAAAACGCACTAAGTTAGCGCTTTTCTACTTGCAATTTTTTGTAAGAAATATATATTTAATAAATTAAATAAACTCATTAATTCATATAAACTATTGACTTAAAATACTTCGTACTGTACGAATTACGTTATTCCAGATAATATTTGTGAAAAAAATTAGTAAAAATAGTGTTTTTTGAAAAAATCTAAAAGCCAATTTTTCAAGATTTTAAGTCATTATAGAAGAAAGCTAAAAATTTTAATTATTTAATTAAAATTTTAAACTTGTTATTTGCTATTACACCTTTAAAGATTCCAAGGTGATCACAGAGCCATAAAGAATTCTTTCCATTTACGCCTATCTAAAGTCGATGATCTAATCTGATACCAAGTCATGCTATAGGCTTTTCATTCAATCTGTCTTCTCTAGTAATGGGATTGCCTTCCGATTATTCTGTTTATCTGCGAGTTCCATTCAATGGGTAGTTTTACTAAGTCATAGTTTGTTTTTCTCAGAGTATGCTCAGTCCATTTCCTTCATTACTAGAACTTTGTGTGATCTGGTTTCTGCCCAGAAAATTTTAAAAATCTATGGAAGAGAACGCCCTATAGCAATCAGACGGCCTGAATAGGTCCAATCTGTTTTGAATATCAGTGCTAGAACCTGCGGACGTCGTGAGGACGTCAGCAAGACGGGACAGCTTTCAAATTTCTGATTTCTAATTCAGAAGATCGTTGTGTTATTAGCGTTGGTCGATTAATATAATTGTGATTTAGAAGATTTTTATACGCAAGCTCACCCTGTGTGCTTCTGTCTATATAGAGTAAATTTTTCATTGCATTTCGCAAAATTTCTCATGCAATAATTTAATTGTTAATTGGCTAGATATGGGACCTGTGGCGCTGTCCTGCTGAAACCAAAGATCACTGATGTCAACATTAATCAACTGTGGCCACATAAATTTTTTCAGTGAAGCATCCCACAAGAATGCTCACTATCACTTCAGTTTTTTCCCATTGTGCTGAATTATATAATGAGCAAATTTTGTCCAAAGAGAAGATGAATAACATGGAATCTCTTACGCCAACTCGAAGATTTGGACTATGCTGATGCAAAATTTCTACTCTAGAATAACATTTCCAATATGCAGTCAAAACTGGAGGGCTGCGAATGACTAGATTGCGTTGAATTTTAGCAAAGTCAACGTTAACGGAAATCACCATGCTATATTGTTACGTTTTAACCATTTTATAACGTTTAAGTTCGTTTAAATTGCGTTAAAATAAAGCAAACATCGCTTTAATTTGTTATTTATTTATTCCACTATAATTTTTATACTCTTTGTCTTAATAGAACACTTAATATTCGTTTATACAAGATTTTATTTCCGCTTTAACACAACTTATAGGTAAAGCAGCCCCTCTTATATACCAAATTGCCTACAGTTTGGAAGGTTCCGGAAATATCGACTATCTTCTATTTTTATATCCGTTAATTCAAATGAAACGTAAAGATGGTCGATTTGGTAGTGCTGCCAAATTGACAGGGTGACACAAAATATACCATAATCCCACATTACAGTTTTAAAGCGCTGATGTGTTATATTTAGATTTTCGTAACAATATTTTTTATTGATTTGAGTTAACATAACAATAATAAAATTCGAAAAGATAATTTTTATTAGAAACTTTGTTTCATTTAATATTAGATCCGATTTTTTATACGAAGGATATTCCTGTCGATACCGCAACAACCTGAAGAAACAATTGCTTTTCCTCTTTATCATTACTTAAAATTCTGTTAAAGTCTTGAATAAATTCAACACCTCTCTCAGCAGTATCATTAACAACAAATAAGTCTTTACAGAATGTCCAGCCTTCCTCAAATTCAAATGATGATTCCCAAGTTGAACGCTCAAACTCTAGAAATTCCAGGGATAAACTAAACCGACGGAAGAAATACTTAGTTTTTTTCTGAAACAAAATTACTTAAGGTGTGTTTTTGAAAGTCTGTTAAATTTGTACAGTTACGGCCATTTTTTAATTTTACAGTTAGTTCTTTTAATTTAAGTTTTCCAAGCCAATTTACGTTTTTCTGCAAAACTTATATTTGAATCGAAATTGGATAGAGCTACTGTTTTCTCAGAAATATGCCATAAATGATTGCTCATTGTTTTAAGAATTACTGCTGAGATTTCTGTGTTAGTTTCGGAATACTTTATGGCATCTTGCAGAAATTCAAATCTTGAAACGGTGCGTCTATGGCATTGGTACATCTGAACCAGTCTTTAATGTAAAGTTTCACTAGAAAAATGCAAATAAAGCGTAATCCATTTGATTCACTTATCATAATTTACACAATTTTCTCATTCAGCTGAACTTATTTGTAATAAGACAGTTGCATTGCCACTTTTAAATAATTCTTTGTTAAAACTTGGCCATGATTTGCAAATCTTTCAAATATCGAGGCTTCTGGAGCAGAATATAACTTTTTTTCGAAAACTCTGCGCAATATTATTTCATACATATGATAGCGACAAGGTTGATTGATTAGACTAACAAGCCGTTTACTTGGTCCATAATATTCCATTTAACTATTCTACTTTAGTGTAACTCACCAAAATTGCAATCCGTTTAACTTTTGTGACTCTGATTAAACCTTTCATGAACTTTCCTTCAAATGGTAGTTGGCGTTATAGCGACAATGTTTACAAACGTGTCTTGTTATCAGCAGCGACATCGCTGAGGAATACACAGGTTGAAAAAATGTTCCGTTATTCCGAATATACAAGTTCTAGGAATAGTTCACGCAAAGAGTAAAGTGTTCTAAAATAACAGTTTTGAACTGCATATACTTTCAAAGTTTAGCCGTTCTTGCAACTTAAAAAAATGCGCAGAAAATTCCATACAGCCCTTCTAAAACTTTTTTATTTTTTTTCCTTTTGTTCTCAAAACGAAATATAAAGGCACAGATAATATTAAAAGCGCAAATAAAAATCTTAATAACATAATAAATAACACCACAAAAGGTTTTTTTTTAGAAATGTATAAACATGGTCAAAAATTGAGATGTCCCACTTCGCCCCAAAAATTTAAAAAAAATTTTCTTTCAGTATTTTCTGAGGAAAATAATGAATAAACGCGATTAAAAAGTGAAAAATGAACAAAAATTTATATATTGCCAACATTCACTTCATGAATATTTGAAGTCGTGTTCAGATACATAAAACGTTATCGGATTCGGTCCAAATCTTCGGTAAAAATCTGCTCGCGGTTTATAAAAATACTATATTTCAAAATAAAAACACACATAATGGATAAGCTCACAAATATCAAGACGAACTAAGTTCAGAATATTTAAATCATGTGTTAACTCAGGTCTTCTGTATGGCAGCAAAAACTGGCTTCAGATATTCATCAACAAACACCACAGAAAAAAAGTAACTGAAAACTGTAGAACATGACTAATGAGGAACCCATACTGAAGCAGACAAGGAAAAGAAAATGGAGATGAATCGGTCTCACCATCCGAAAATGTTCTGATGGCATCAACAGAATATCACCCGAGTGGAATCCTTAAGGCTTGAGAAATCGTGGTCAACCAAGGAAAACCTGGATATGCCCAATTATCGAGCAACTAAGACAAAACAGTCTAAAGGCAGGATCACACGATTGTCGTAATGCACTAATAATTAGTGTATTTTATATGTCAGTCGTGTGATTATACAATTTATTGGCTATACGGCAACTCACAATATTATTGTGCTTATTTATTCCAGTAAAATGCAACCCTGGTGCGACAATCGTGTGAAAAATTTATTAGCAATACTGCACCAATGTAAATTCCAAAAAATACACCAATATTTATTGCATTCTGGTATGGCAATTGAAGAAGACAATAATCACCGATTATTATTTTCTAATTGATTTCTTTCTTAAAAAATACGTGCTTATACGGTATTAATAATTGTCATCACTTAAGATATGCTTTTTTAAATATTTATATGCAAATTGCATCACAAACTTCCACCATTTCTTTTTTTTTTCATTATTTTTACTTTTTATTTATCAAGTGGACACCTGATAATCAAAGCCGATGAAATTTTAATTTTTTAGAGAACAAATAATCTTTACTTGGAGAATTATATATAATTTTTAATTATATTCCAATTTAAATAAATAAGTATTTTAGTAAATTAATTTTTTAATTTATTTAAATGTTTTCTCATATGCACCATCAATGGCCCCTCTTGTAAGCCAATCTCTGTATATCTTTATATTTATTTGTTCACTAAGTACCTAAATATATGTAAATAAAGAGGACGCTATTTTCTTTTTTTAAAGAACGAATTATTTTGAACACACAAAAAAATAAATAAATTTAATGCACCACAACAGCTGATTTACAGATTTGTCGTAAACGAGAACATTCGTGTGAGAGCGTTGTCAATACATCGTTTCGTTTCGCCATCTTGTCACAATAAATAGTGTGTAAAATAAGACAACCGTGTGAATACATAATTTTTAATTAGGAAAATTTTATTATTGTGCGCTAATTTGTCACAATAAAATTTGTATCAGATTGGTGTATTTGGGTCAATCGTGTATCCCAGCTTAACATGTGAAGAAGCAAAAATAACAACGGTGAACCGTGTAAGATGGAGATGCTTTGTGGGAGTATATTCATATATGTATATGGATGGATTTCAATAAATTTATCAATTTATTATTTTGAATACGATACAAAAATTAGCAATCATTAACGCGAAATCATGTGATTTGAATTAAGTCGTTTGTAATATTCTACAGCTGTATTGCCAAGAAGCTGAGACTGTAGGCATATAAAACTTCATCATAAAAGCAACAGTGTGTTTTTCAAGGAGTAATTTTTATATCTTGGGCGCAACTGTTCGGGTTATTGCTCCGTTTTTTAACTATACACTAAATATGGATTCGTTACAAAAACACGCCCACGAACAATGAAAAAAATCGGTTTTTGGGTGGACATACACCAAAGAAGATTAATACAGGTCTTAAGGACAAATGATCAGGCACACAGTGTGCTGAGAATGCACTCAGTTTTACTCACATCAATTACTCTGAAATCGGTATAACGATATATATTATTGATTTGAAACAAAAACTTGATTATTATAAAAATCCATAATTTAATTTGGTATTACTACTCCATCCAGTATACTCATCTCTGTTCTCAGATAATAAAAATGGCTGAGTAGTAATAGATTTCGGTCAAACAAAGAGGTCTTCATAATTTATTATCAGGAGGGAAAATAAAAACTTGAAAATAATGGAGGTTAGGAAGTAAATTGGCTTAAAAACAATTTTTTTAACAAATTCAGTTTAATTCACACCAATATAAAATATAAACATGAGAATTAATAATAGAATATAATTTCGGGAAAATGTCCACTTTTAGCGTTCTTTTCACAAAATTTTGAACCACATTTTCAACGAAATCGTCTTTAGTGATAAGGCCCATTTTCAATTAGGCGGTTATGTAAACAAACAAAATTGCCGCATATGGGGCTCACAAAACCCATTATATTCAAAGAAAGTGACCGTATGGAGCGGTGTGTGGTTAGGTGGCATCATCGGCCCGTATTTTTTCGAAAATGAGCCCTTGCTGTCAGCTGAATTCTCTGCGCTACCAAACCACTATAAACCATTTTTTGTGGCCACAATTCGCTAATGTTGGCATCAGTGGCCACACAATTCTGTTATTGCATGATAAATTTCCCGGTCGCGTAAGTTCTCGATTTTTCGATGTCACCTGGCCGCTTCTTTCTTGCGATTTAACGCCGCTGGATTATTTTCTCTGGGGCAATTTGAAAGACCGGGTTAAGGTGAACAAACCACAAACAACTGACACTCTGAAAGATGATATTTGGCGCTGCATTGACGAGATTAAAAATTTTGTGAAATAAGTGGAAGTCTGCCGACATGCTAAAGGTGGATATTTGCTCTATATCATCTTCCGTTATTAATTTCCATACTCATATTTTATATTGGTATGCATAAAATTAAATTTGGTAAAAAAAAAGTGGTTGTAAGCCAACTTACTTCCTAACTTCAAATTTGCCCACCCTTTACTAAATAATCTGAACTTTTTTACCTGTAAAAAAACAATCACGGAATTATTCAACTGCTCTCGTATTTGCGAATAAGACCACAACATACTTTTATTATAGGAGTATGTGTTATAAGTGAATTTTTTGATATTGTTACGAAAATAAAAATACAACAGTGCATTGTAGAATTTCGGTATATGTTGTGTCGCCCTGTCAATGTAGCAGCACTGCCCCATCGACCATTTTACCTTATATTTGAATTAACGGATATGGAAATAGAGGATGGTTGATATTTCCTGAACCTTCCAAATTGTAGGCAATTAGGTATATAAAGGAGCTGCTTTACCTACACGCTTGGCTGTCAATAAACAAAGTTGTGTTAAAGCGGAAATAAAAGTGTTGCCTAAACAAAGAAACGAACTCAAACCTTTTAGAAAGGTTAAAACGTAGCACTGGTGGGAGAAGTGGGATTGCGTGCATAAAATAAAATAATTAAACAATAAGAGAAAAAAGTTAAAGAAAATAAATAATTAAAACAAGGTAAAAATGAAATTCCAAGAATAAAAAGTTGACATACTCAAACAGGAATTAAAAAAATTAGAGTTGTCAACAACAGGTAACAAAACCGAACTACAAAAGCATCTGTTAGAGGAATTTCAGAGACGTGGCCTAGACATCGATAATAACGAAATTTATGACGAGAATGAGCCTGAGATGAGTGCCCCTACAGCAACAAGTAGTATAGACGTTAACTCGCTGCTGACTGCTTTTGCCTGAGGTACGAGAAACATGTAGAGTTGAAATTCGAGAAACTTCTAGAACTGATAGCGAAAAGCTTTTGGCACAGGTAAAAGAAACCTCTAGAGCCAAAAACCAGAATTTTCTGGCTAACTGTAACAAAACTTGAGGAAATTTCTGCTAAGGTACAAGAAATTACTAAGCAATTTGAACACAAATTTGAAGAAACAACTGAGCAATTACGTGAAATATATGCGACTGTAAGCAAAGAGGTAGGTGGTGTGGAGACAAGAATGGAAAATTTTGAGAAAACTGTTATGAAAAATTGAATGTAATGGAAGAAAAGATCAACAGTCTTCAGTGCCAGAAACCTGAACCAGTACGAATGATATCAGAAGTTTCCAGCAGAATAAAGACACCCTGCTTTGCACACTTTTGGCGGTATTTGAATTTCGTAGTACGAGACTCGCGTCACCATGGAAAAAACACCAGCTATAATAAATCCGAGACATTTAGTGACAAACGCCTTACTAATAGAGGAGAACCGCATAAAATGGGCTTAGGTATACACAACAGGGTACGAATAACATAATAATACACAACAGGGAAAGCCGTAATGTAAATGAGGAAATGGAAATGGGTATCATAGAAACTAAGACATGAAAATATTTCCACATAACAGTGAAGCTGGTTACCAAAGTGGAAAAAGTAAATACAACAGAAAAATAGTCGCTGATAAAACAAGTGATAAGGCCAACGAGACTGTTATCAACATCCGACAATTACGTCTGGAGGTTAACGAGGACTGGTCAACGGCTCAGAGGAAAGACCCTGTACTGGCAAGGGTAATAGCGGCTAAAAAAGACAAAATGTCTACTAGTAAAAAGATATCAGCAGATAGCCATCTAATAAAGGTTTTTTGTGCTCAGTGGAATAGTTTATAGCTGATAGATAGGTGCTTATACAGAAGCTTGGAAAGCTGAGACGGCAATACAACTACAAATCTAATACTGGTTCCTTCCTCAAAAATGAATGAAATTTTGAATCAGTCTTATAAGAAACACAGCGGCGGGCATCTTAGCATGGTGAAGACAGTTGAAAAATTAAAACAGCGTTATTATTGGGTTGAATGCAAGAAAGCTGCCGCCGAGTGGATAGCGAACTGCTCTGAATATATTGCGGCTAAAGATGCCGCTAAAACAAGCGAGAGCCAGCTGCAGCTATAGAAATCAAGAGTACCAGTTGGTAATGCCAAGAAATATGAAAGTACCAAAGAACTTTATGAAACGATACATACACGACTAAAAATGGCCCGTGATAGGTTGAAAGCCAGGTATAACCGAGCAGCAAATGCTAAGGGCTTCCATGAGTGGCAACTGGAGCCAGTGATACGAAAGTAAAAATACAACACTGTATTGTGGGATTTTGGTATATATTGTGTCATTATGTTACATTTGAATTAACGGATATGGAAATAGAAGATGGTCGATATTTCCTGAACCTTCCATACTGTGGGCAATTAGGTATATAAAGTTGCTGCTCTACCTACACTTCAGTTTAGTTATCGTTAACAAGAATAATCATGGAGTTTATTTTATTTTAACTCAATTTAAACGAACTCAAACGTTTTAAAAAAGTTAAAACGTAACTCTATAATTTAATAAGTATTACAATTATATGCCAATCTACTGAAGCAACAATCAGCTCAATCAATAAAATTACACAACTTTAGTCAAAGAATTTTTATAAAGTACATACTACGTGTCTTATTTTGTTTTTCAATTAAAAAGTATATATTTCTCATTAGTATTTTTTCAACAACAAGGACGTTCATTAAAATGTTATCGATTTTATATATTTAACGATTTGTGATCAAATATAAAGAAATAAAATGTATGTATTAAGTACTTTTAATGATGAGTGAAATTCTAACATAACATTATTTTATTACAAAGTGTGTATTCAATACTTACATCAGATTTGTATTTGTATTGTTATTTAAACAAATAAATGAATAAAGAAAATGTAAAATGAAATTTAAAGAATTATTAGAAGATATCCTGTAGAAATAACATATAAAGTCTTTCATTGAGCGTTCCCTATCTTAAACTTTAAAGTGTGTGTAAGATATCATCGAAGTTAGGTTTTTCGTTTGCAAGACCCGTCAATACCATTATGGATAGAATATAAAATCGTGCAGATGTCCGTAGCAGCTTCCTTAGTGGCGTCAATCCGAAATCAACTCAGCGTAACTTTGGCCGATGGCATGCGTTATGTTACCTTTGATTGCTACAGCGATTTGTGGCTTACTTGCATAGACCAGCGACTTAAGAAAACCGCACAAAAAAATGTAACGGATTCAAACCGCAAAATTTCGGTGGCCATCAACTACACGTGAAATGTTCATGACCTCAAATCGCTCAAGCAGAATTTCCAATGTGGTACGCCGTGTATGTAGCGCCATACAATTTAAACCACATCATTCAATTCTGGCCAAAAGAAGTCTAGAAACATCGACCTATAGCACTCGCCGTTGGCGATCAAGGCCTGGATGGATGACTCAGCCCGCAGAAAATCTACTCCAAGCAGTGGCTTTTTCGGAATGCTTACTCTTGGATATTATGTGGATCGATATCGTCATAAATTGAATACTTTTGTTTGTTGATGATTTCAGCTAGAAATATGCCTTATCGCTGAATATGATTTTTTAATTTTGTCATTTACACCCGACAATACTTCATTTTTAAGCGCACTTGATAAGCGACAGATTGACTGGAAGTACTTATTTCAAATGGAAAATTTTTAAAGCAAGAGAGAATAAAGGTCAATAAAAAAAATTTTACAGAAATTATTACTTTTATCTTAGGTAGATAATCCTGTTACACTATTCCGATCAATCATCAAATAAGTTCACAATATGTACTCTCATTTTAGATACTTGGATATACACCTTGATCGGTGCTAAACGTAGAAATCGCAAAGAGTGGCAACATTTTTACAAATAAAGTTATAAAAACCAGCTCAAAGGAATTTAATAATTAAATACACTATGAACTTTCCTATAGATGTACAATATAATTCAATTGTAAGGAGTAAAAAGTAATAAATTGTAAAACCATTATGCCGTGGTATCCTAAATGTTAGTGGCAATACTAGGCTTAAAGTAAGTTGCACTTTTGCTCTCAGCCGGAGACTAGAATAGTGAACGTATGTTTAAATGATAAGATACTTCGTGTACCAAATTTATTTATCCATTATTGCTTGGATAAATAGAATTTTTTTTTTAGATATAAAAACTTGTTAGTTTCTTAGTTCATATATTTTAATAAAAATTAAAGTGAAAAAATCTGTTCAGATTTGTCTCGCTGCTTTTGGGACACTACAATACAACTAAATCTACTAGCCGTCGACTATGTTTCGACAAAATCTCTGGTCGAAGTTAATTATGTTTTGAATGGGAAATCTAGTAGAAATCCACTAGTTCTTGATCGAAATATTGTGCTTGACTTTCCAAAATACTTAATCTGAATAATTTTAAACCTGTCCCATCAGAAGATTAAGCGTCAACACCACTCGTGGACTGACCGAGTTTTTGAGTGACCAAATAATGTAATTTCAGTTGTCTAAAAAATTATAACTTAATTTAAATTTATACATCAGCTTAACACAAAATCTTCAAAAGAGGGTAATTTTATAAGATTTGTTTGAAAAAAAAGTAAAAATATAAATAAGTGTATAAGTGTTACACCTCCAAAATTCTGGAGCAAATTTAAAATGGCATGATAAAATGGTTAATAACATTGACATTCAACTGTGCTTAGAAGAAGAAAAAATAACGAAATTCACAGAATTAGCAAAGATAACATTAAAGAATTGAGTTTAAAAGTGTTCCACCAGGCTGTTTTCACTACTTAGGCATTATAAATCAGGTACAAAAAAAGGAACTTGAAATAGATACTGTAACGTTTCTACCTTATTAAAAACACGTATTTATGAGTTCGTAGATTGGAGTTAAAATAAAATAAATCTTCTGTTTAGCTTTTAATTAAAATCCTTTATTTACACAGTTTTGTGCAATTTTTATTCTTAATTACTCTTTCTGTTTACAACTTTGTAAATAAAAACAATCACTCGAAAAATCTCTCTACTTAAAGATCTTCCACCCCAATCGTAGTTACAACTTAGGTTTGATCACAACCTCTTCAATCAGAGTTTAACCACACTAAACTCTCGTACACTGAGTTCAAACTAATAACACGTTCGCTGAGTTTATAACACATAAAATCTACTCGCTGAGTTTACACTAAATAACCTGTACTCGCTGAGTTTATTAGAAATAAACTCATTGTTGTTCGCACCGATGTGATTTTTATATGGCTGAGTAAACAACACTTCGAAAGATCTCGAACATATCGATGTTTCAGGTAGATTCCATTCCTTTCTTTTACTTTCTTGTTAGTTCTTATGTAGCCTTGCGAATGTAAACGTCTGCTTCTTTCAGCTCTTAATATTTGTAGTTGCTTGTTATTGTCTGTTACTTGTTTTCTTTGCTGTTAGTTTTTGTTGTTGCGCTTCTATTTTTGTTTACTTTATTTCTGCTAATATTTGTTGTTGTCGATTTAGTTTTTTGTACGCAGGCACATAGTTGTTCGCGTACGATTTGTTTATTTATTTTTAGCAATGTTATAAACGACAGGGTTGCCCAACCTCATTTTTGTAAGAATATTAATTGAGCTCTGTCCTATTAATAATATTACGTTTTAAACTTTTTAAAACATTTGAATTAGTTTTTATTGCGTTAAAAAAAAAAAACAATAAATAAACTCTATTTTTATTTTAGTTGTTTTACAATCTGTTTATTTCTTTACTAATTCCACTGTACTTTAATACACCAAATTCGCTTTAAAAAACACTTTTTATCTGCGCCCTAAACAGACTTCTTGAGAGCCAATTCAATACCTCACCAGCCGCAATTCGCCGCTTTTATAGTATTTCTTCTTAGTTTAGAATGTTCTAGTACGCACATGAATCTTCGTTTTTCTTCGTTAATTCAAATGTTCTAAAATAACACAAAAAGTAACCGATCGATGCACTTGGCAGCACTCTTAATTAGTGTAGATAATGTAAGAAGTTTTTAATCCTTGACACAACCCAATACATTTTTAAGCTAAAAGCTCATAATAAGCTCTGACGTGGTAAATTTTGTCTTTGTGTACAGTGATGTGCAAAAATGTAACATGATTTAATACTTTCCATTTCAACACCTTGTATTTCTTTAAGTTTACGTGAACTAACTAGTTTTGTTGTATGGTATCACAGGTACACATGTCCTCTTCCCCTAAAACTAGTTTGATGCCAATACAACAACAACAACAATAACATCAGTAGTAGCAGTAAAAAGTGTTAGTATTAACGAATGTTACAATTTTGCACCGTTGATTTTTCTTTTAATATTTATAAAAATAAGTATTAGAATCATATATATATATATATATATATATATATATATATATATATATATGTAGGATTTGGGGATCCTACTTGCCACCAAGACACTAATAAAACAACATTTAATTAATTTTGGTGTTAATTTATTTATTAATTATCTTATTTAATAATTTATAAAGTGTATTATTTAAGTTAAGATTTGTGTTTTATGTTAGGTGGTTTATTGGTTGGTGGCAAAACTGAAACTAAACTAACTATCCTCCCATCCACGCCGTCTAGCCGCGTGTACCATCCCGAACGTTCCTCTGTTTCCCTTATCAATTGTTTCCCTTTTACCTATTCGCCTTAACCCTCTTTTGGCAAATCCCACATTCGGCCTTCCTGACGCAGCATTCGTCCCGAATGCGGAACTCCAAGGCTTCATATATTCAACAACAGTGGTACATCTCCTCGATCCCTCGCCTTCACCAACCTTTTCGACCACGTAACGCCCATGGTTAAGTTTCTTAACGACCTTGTAGGGACCTAAGAACTTGGGTTTTAACTTTAATCCACCGCCGAATTGAGTCCGCTTAATTGCGACCAAGTCTTGTAAATTATATTCTCTTTCAGTTATTCTATTTTTATCAAATGATCTTTTGTTCTCTTGTTGAATCTTCAGGATATTTTCTTTCACTTTTTCTCTTAAGGCATCACGTTCTTCAAATAGTTCTCTTGTAACCTCTTCTTCCAAAAGACGTTTAACGTCTAGGTCCTCTATCGTTCTTATTGTAAGACCAGTCAAGACTTCAAAGGGTGAACTGTCAGTGCTTCTAGTGGGTGTGCTATTGATTACTTTTTGAACTCTGTCAACATGTCGGTACCAGTTTTGTGGATTTTCAAGGCACAATTTAGTCAGCATTGGGACGACGATTTTATGTATTCTTTCCACCTGGCCATTTCCCCGCGGTACTCCAGTAGCGATTAGTAGATGTTGTATGCCTTCATCAATATAATAATTATCAAATTCAGCCGAAGTAAAGGCAGTGCCTCTATCGGTAATAATACGAACAGGGTTACCAAATACAGTTGATTGCTTACGTAGTCGATCGATCACTTCACCTGTACCTGTGCTTTTCGTAGGATAGAGCCATACGAATTTCGAGAACGCATCTACCACAACTAAGATATAATTATACATCTTACGAGTCGTCTCCATGGGACCTACGTGGTCAATGTGATAAGTCATCAGTGGTTTGTCTGCCTTATCAATTGGGTTAAGTAGCCCCTCTTTTTTACCGGATTTCGCCTCCGCCATTATGCATTGCACGCAGATTTTTACAACACTATTTATTTTCACTTCTAGATCAGGTATAAAGAAAGTTTTCTCAATAAAATCTTTAGTCTTCTTCGCGGCAAAATGCCCTTGTCGGTGAGCCATCTCTATGATTTCCTGCTCCATACTTGAAGGTATGACTATGAGCTCTCTAGCGGGGTCTTTATGTGCAATACCATACTTTGAGTAATAATCTTCATATGCATGAGTTTCCAATATTTTACCGATTGCTCGCAGCCAGTCGTCCTTCAATTGTGCTTCTCTTATTCTATGACGTAACGAGTCCTCCATCATCAGACAGGAGACTCGGCTTAAAGCATCCACGTGACGCATTTTATGACCTGATCAATATCATAGTCGAATTCCTGAAGGAAAAGAGCCCATCTTGATACTCTCAAAGGTACGTCTTTCTTCCTCATCGTCATAGCAAAGGCATTACAGTCGGTTATAATTTTAAATTTCAGACCCATTATATATACTCGCCATTTCTTAAGCGCCTCTATTATCGCCAGTACCTCAAGTTCGTAAGAATGGTATTTTTCCTCTGCGGGTGTGGTCTTGCGACTCATGTATTGTACAGGGTGTAACTGCATATCTTCAGAATCTCTTTGTAATAGGACTGCCCCATAGCCATGCTTGCTTGCATCCGTATGGATTTCAGCCTCCGCAGCAGGATTAAACAATCTCAAAACGCTGGCACTAACTAGTGCGGTCTTTAAATGCTGGAAAGCTAGTAATTGCTCATCGTTGATCTTAAAGTTCGCGTTCTTTCTAAGCAAATCAGATAATGGCTTTGCAACCAGTGCATAATTCGGGATAAATCGGCGAAAATAGGATGTTAACCCTAAAAAGCGTTGCACTGCCTTTGAAGTAGTTGGAACTGGGAACTGCTCAATTGCCACTGTCTTTTCTTTTGAAGGTAATATCGTAGAATTTTCTAGCACATATCCTAAGAAGGTTATTTTGGTCAAGAGGAATTGACACTTGCTCCATTTAATACGAAGTCCGTTTAGTGACGCGACCTGCAGAACTTTTTTCAACTTCTCCGCACCTTCTTCCTCATCTTTTGATGGTATGACAATATCGTCCATGTACACCACCATTGTACCATCTTCTATTAAGTCACGGAATACTGCTGAAATATATCTGCAAAATACTGCTGGCGAATTCGATATACCAAAGGGAACATATAGAAACTCGTACTGGCCTCTATGTGTTACAAAGGAAGTGTATTTACGACTATTTTCTTCGACCGGCACGTGAAAGAATCCATTTTTAAGATCAAGTGTGGTATAGACCTTCGCCTCCTGAAGCTGTAGCACATCGTCTATTACTGCCATTGGAAAATTATCCCTTACGATCTTCTCATTCAATCGCCGATAGTCACAGCACAATCTTTTAGTTCCGTCCTTTTTGCTAACCAAAACCACAGGTGAGGAATAATTTGAGTTGCTGGGCCGTATTATACCATCTTTCAGCCATTCTGCGACTTGTTGGTCAACAGCAAGCTGGTCTGCGTAGCAAAGTCTTCGTGGGTTGTGACATACGGGAATATCGTCCTTAAGCAATATTTTCATCTGAACCGGATGTTTACTTGGTTTCATTGGGGTGTACTCACTTATAATATTCAAGATGTAATTTTTTTATCGCGTCTCAAATGAGCTAACTCAACATCAGGAGTTTCTGTGGATATACAAATTTCACCTAATTCGCGAACGACATCATCTAGTTTAGGTCTTAGTGGATCTAAGATTTTATTTATCATCGGTCTTCTAAAAAATGTAACGCCTTCAGCATTTATAGAAACATCTGCATATCTCAAGATATCGTTTCCTAATACCGCTGAATACAAAATATCCCCTTCGTGTACCACATAAAACTTTACCGTCAAAATAACTTCGTCTAATTCAATATCCGTCATAAAAGAACCAATCGTTTTGATCTCTTTTCCACCTATGCCTAACATCCTTCTGGCTTCAGGTTTTAGCTTGACCTCATCTATCATAAGTAAATTATCATACCGCACGCAGCTTATGTCACTTCCTGTATCTACTAAAGCAGTCACTTTCAGACCCAATATGTTCACATCCTTAAAAATTCTATTTGGTTTCTTTATCATCAATTCATGATCACTTTTCGTTGACTGAGGCGAAGAGAGGGTATGCATATTATATTCCTTCCTTTTATTCGCGGTTTGTTCGTCAGATTTTTCTCGTCTGCTACAATCTGTAGACTTATGACCGAATTCATGGCATCTAAAGCATTTAGGTTTCTTCTCGGTACACTCGGATAATTTATGACCCCTTACACCACAATTATAACAGCGCAGCATCTTATTACCTTCCTCTTTAACAACGGTTGCAGTTTCTTGTCTTCGATAGGGTTTGGTAGTATTCGATGGCATAACTGGTAGTTTTATCTTTTCATAAATTTTTATTTTCATTTTCAGGTCGTCAATATTAATGGCTCCGTAAAGTACCGCTTTATTTGATCTACTATCGGGTATGCCTTCTATAAAATATTCTATAATACTGCTCTCATCTAGATTTATGGAAGAACCAATTTCCATTAGGCAATATAGATATTCTCTGAAGCTTTCGTGTTGACGTTTTCTGCGGGCTTTCAATATGCGATGTATTTCAATAGCTGATAATCTTGCACCGAACTCATTTTCCAGAGTGGCTTTCAATGTCGACCAATCCCGAATTTTTGATTGACTACTGACGAAAATTTTTGCAGCGCCAGAAAGCAATTGTCGCGCGTATATATACTTTAGCAAATCGTTCCACCTTACAGTAATAGCACACTCCTCAAAATCAATTAACACTGGTTGGCCTTCGCCCGAAAATTTGGACAATGTATCCTCAATGGCCCTTAATGTGAACGTCGAGGGTCCATGATGTTCTGTACACGCTGGTTGCCGAATATCCGAAGCCACTTCGCCATATTCCGAATCCGACCTTTCCTCCTGTCGCCCATACCCCAAATGCCTAATTAATCGTTCCTGCAATACTGTCTTCTGCCCGTTAGCCTCTAACCCTAGCTCTGTGCACTTACCCCTCAAATCATCTAAATTAAGGCCTAATATTTCCGACAGTTCCATCTCCAACCACAAAAACAATACAAATGTAATAAAATAAAATTCAAATATAATAAAATAGAATTACAAAGTTAAGTATAATATAAAATATGTTTAAATGAATAAAATAATTGAATAAAGTTTGAATAAGAATAATGAAGATGATTAAATAAATTAATTAAATTGAATTTTTAAAATAATAAAATGAAATATATCAATTCAAAATTCTGTATTGCATACAGTAGGGTACAATATTATCGTATTATGTATATATGTTAAGAAAAACTAAATAGTACATAAAAAAAAATTGATGTGATCCTTCTCTGTGACTGTATGAAGACAAAAATACATACAAGATATTTAAAATGTTATTTACGTTAAACAGAATATGTGTATGCAAAAAATATTAAAGTGTATGTATATAAAGGTATATAAAAAAAACAAATCTCACGTCTCGTTCTATTCATCAAAGTTTCGCCTCTTCTTAATACTCACAATGTGTGTGTCTGTCGCTATTTTCTTCTCTGCCACACTCTCTTCATCACACACACATACCGCTTGTCAGCATTGCTGCGTTCCGTCTTCTTTTCAACCAGATTGCTTCTATCAACTTTATAACTCTTCTCAGCAGTCGCGCACACTCTCTATCTTTCTCAGATGTTTGTTTTATTTTTGTGTTTTTTTCAGTTACTGTTTTCTCTTTTATTTAACGCCTTGTTTCATGTTCATTTCGTCTCAACTTCTTTGTCATTACAACACCAAAACACTTCTTAAGCTTGAAACAAAACCGTTGCATCACAACAACCACTGAAATTTCTTTTTTATTCTTTAAAGTTCTCTAAGCGTTGTTTTGTCTTTTGTTGTTGTTTTTTTTTTCGCGAAGGTTCACTTGAATAGCAACACAAGCAGTTTTAAAGTACAGTAGCGATTTGCGGCAGTACGCACTCGTTGTTGTTTTTGTTGCTGCAGTTATGTTAATAATCAAAGTAAAAAAAAAAGTTGGTTCTTTTCTTAGTAAATTTAATTGGAGTTTTTCTTTTGTAATGCTTTAACGTCTAAATAGTAAAATTCTTATTTAAAACTTCTTTTTTCTTAAAATGTACATATTTATTTTTGCTTTTCTCCTTTCAAAATAATTTAAAATTTCTTTTAGCTCTATTTAGTAATACACGCACTGTTATTTCGAATATTTTATAATGTCACTATATTTATACACATCTTATTCACGCTGCTGTTCTTATTGCCGTATTTTCAATCGAACAATATTCTTCAATTAAATATTTATAGTTAATTCTTCTCTTGCCGTATTACGTGTTGCATCACTTTCTTTTTTAATTTTTTCTAAAGTTCTCTTCTAAATCTTGCCTCACTGAATTTCAATCCTGGGCGAGTCCCCAATTGTAGGATTTGGGGATCCTACTTGCCACCAAGACACTAATAAAACAACATTTAATTAATTTTGGTGTTAATTTATTTATTAATTATCTTATTTAATAATTTATAAAGTGTATTATTTAAGTTTAGATTTGTGTTTTATGTTAGGTGGTTTATTGGTTGGTGGCAAAACTGAAACTAAACTAACTATCCTCCCAACCACGCCGTCTAGCCGCATGTACCATCCCGACCGTTCCTCTGTTTCCCTTATCAATTGTTTCCTTTTTACCTATTCGCCTTAACCCTCTTTTGGCAAATCCCACATATATATTATCATTATATATATATATATATATATATATATATATATATATATATATATATATATGAATATATTTTGAACATATATATATATACAAAATGAATATATATATACAAAATGAACATATATATACAAAATGAATATATATATATATATATATATATATATATATATATATATATATATATATATATTCATGTATATATATACAAAATGAAATAAATTTCCAACAAATTCTAACGTTGCACAAGCGTAAATTGATTTATTTTGTTCAGTGGTGATACTGAATTTTGTGACGGAATAGAATGACATGAGTATTGCCAGATACGAAAAAACCGCTAGCTTAAATTTAAATCAATAGATGGCCCACCCGATATATGCAAAAAAGAGTACTTTTGAGATTTTTTCATATTTTAAGAGAACCTTTGTTTTAAAAAGAGTACGTGTATTCTTTTAAAAAAGTAAAGAATACAACATCAACTGTTTCATCTACTGAATTCCACAAAGCTAGGTTTTTATGCATTTGCTAACGTCATCTAAGCATTTTTTGTACATATTTTACTTACAAACATACTTTGAACGTTAAACGCCTACAGATCGTGCTTAATAAATTGTATATTCTCCCAAAATTGTTTAAGATCCTGGAAAGCGTTAAAAAACTTAATTGAGGTATAGATGGCGCAATAAATTTCAATGGACAGATAATTCAAAAATGCCGTGATTTGGTCAGAATTTAAAACAAAAATTTTTTTTTTTTTAACAAATGGCTGTCAAAATCCATGAAATGGATAAATATCTCACAACTGACTTGATTGGTTGCATAAGAAAAAAATTGCATATTTATGGCTTCCATGATGATTAACTGATCCTAACAACCTCATAGCTGAGATTAACAACCAAATTATATGCATAATCCGAAGGAGAGCATAAAACATAAATCTTGAATTCCCACTTATGTGGTTTATTAGATAGATATTGTTTCATAAAATGTTTTACTTTTTGGGAACACGTTTGCTCGCCTAGATGGTCAAATGGTACAAAAGTAAATATTTTATTCAAATGGTTTATCACTGGTCTTATTTTATGCAGTCCATCGTGCCGTGGATTATCAGGAGGCAAATGTTTCTTTTGATTTTATAAAATCTTCTTTTACGCATAGTTTCAGCAACTGGATCAAATTGTTCTTTATTTGACCAGTATGACCTAAAAGAGGAACAATGAAAGTAAAAGGAAAACCAAAACAATAAATTCTATTTTACAGTAAAACTAAGATGTTTACTAGCCTCTTATATATTTTAATTATTATTTTTTTATATATAATGTGGTAAATACAGGGTCCGCCATCTAACGTTTTTTTTCAACTAGTGCTTATTTCGTGAATGGTAACACTTAGTTCATGTCTGATTTGACAGATAATTAGTTTTATCCTTCCGCTGAACGAATATGGTTGAACAACGCTGGGAATCTGGGCCTGCGATCGACTTACAGAAGATGCCGATTTTGCCAAAAAAATCATCTTTTCAGATGAAGCTCATTTTGATCTTGGCGGGTATGTAAACAGGCAAAATTGACGCATTTGGGGCACAGAAAACCCGCACGCATACATTGAAAAGCCGATACACCCAAGACGAGTTACTGTTTGGTGCGGATTTTGGTCAAAGAGGCATAATTGGGCCATTTTTCTTCGAAAATTAGCAAGGAGTAGCTGTTACAGTCAATGGCGATCGTTATCGGGCAAGGTTGAACGAATTTTTGTTCACAAAAATTGAAGAGGAGGATATTAACAACATTTGGAGGACACTAGCAGGACAGCGCTACGTGCCACACAGCCGAAGCTACACTCAATGTTTTGCGTTCTGTTTTTGAAGATCGCATTATCAGCCGCAGAGCTGATGTCGTTTGGCCATCTCGGAGCTGCAATTTGACACCGTTGGACTATTGTTTGTGTATTATTCGTGAAGCCATTGGTGAAATACAGCTGCACACAATCGATAATGTGCTTAAAAATTGGACCGATCGTGTAGGCTACTGCATGCCAGCCGAGGCAGCCATTTGAAAGAAATTATTTTTCATTATTAACCGAAAGGATTGTACTCTTAAATAAAAGCGGAAATTTGAGAAAACATTCGGTAGTGTTTTTTTTATAGCATTTTTTAAAAAAAAGGTTATTTGGCGGACCCTATGTTTGTGACGTTAAACTTTCTCTAAAAAATACCGTATTCGTTCAGAATATAATGCAATGTTGCCAATTGATATTAATTTAATAACTTTAGATTGTAAGAATATTACGCAATGGTATCAAATATGAAAACGAAATTCCGGTATTATTTGAAAATTCAGGCATTTAGTGGTTAACTTTTCAAACCTTATCCTCTTTCAAAAAAGCTGCAGTAAAGTACTGGATGACATGATTTTAATCGAAGTTTAAAAAATTGTATATATAGACTTTTTCCTAATATTGTACAATAGTACTAGTAAGGTATGCTCTTATATGTCGATCTGAGAGATCGGGCTCAGATTAACGTGTTTCATATTTTGAAAATAAATTTCAATAAAATTTTATATACAAACCAGAATCTACTTTGTCATGAGATTTTGTCGATATGAAAAAGATAATCGTTTAATTAAGAAAAGTATTTAATCAGAAATACAAAATTTCTGAAAAAATACATATGGATGTACATACTAGTGTACTCAGCGGCCGACACAATCAACCGCATTCTACCATCTAACATTTATTTTAATTTAGTATGTGTATGTGTGTATGTGTTTATATCTTTAAGATGAAACTAAACGAGCCAATACCAAAATATTTACTTTTGATAATTGCCATTAAAGTTTTTACTCTTATATATCAGTTCATAGTTATATTGGCTAGCAAAACTCTTATGAAGCTGTTTTATCTAAACTTAGTTGAAATAGGCTCACAGCTCATGCACTTCAAAAAGTTGCCGGAATCGGATAAGTGGGTGTGAAGGTTTCTCGTATACGAAGTAAATATTTATTTCTGTATATCTTAAGAATAGTTAGAGTGGAAGTTTCTGAATGACTTTGCAGTCAATCAGCTTTGAACAAATATGAAATGTTTTATGTGTGGTGAACTGTAGCAGTTGATGCTTTGTTGTCTATTCACTTCAGCTAAAAAGCTGGAGAGATTGGATAAGCGGGTGCAAGACAAAGACTCCCAGCAACGAAGAAAAGGTTTATTTACTGTTATTATTTCTGTTTTTCTATATTTTGGTGTCAAAGAAAATTTGAAAATGTGGTTTTTCCCTCTTATCTCAGTCAGACGAAGTGTAGTCGTGCTACACGTAATGGAGTATTATTAAAGAAAAATATTTTAAAATAAAATTTCAATTGCTTTCAAATGTTTCACGTTTTTTTACACTGCACTTAAACTCAAATTTATTATATTGTATATAAATATAATTATTTTATATTTTATTTCAAATTTAATATTGGGCTAAACCTTAATTTAACAAAATAGGTCAAACGACATATTTTAATGTCATGTTTTGTTCCTAAGAAAAAAAAATTTTAATCTTCTGATCTAAAATAATTATTTATTATTAAATATTAATAATTATTGGTATTGTATAGCTATGCAAACGGATGTTTTTGTTAATAAAATGACAGTTTTGTTGACATTGTGATTTGTGCGTTTAACCCTAATCTTACTAAATTGTGTCTGTGAGACACATTCTGATATTCAATTCAATGTAATAATGAAAGTACATATTTAAAATATCACAATTAAATTTCATGACTTATTTTATATTTGTTTTCATAATTTAGTAAAAAAAAAACAAATTAATACATATTAATTTTTTCCGTCTTTGAGAGATCAAAATATAAAATTGCAACATTAACTACCTCACAGAAACATATAAAGTAGTTTGCATTTTCTGAAAAGTTGACTAAATAAGCTGTATGTCATACAGCCTTGGAATTAAAACTCCCGAGTTTTTAATATTATTTAATCATTTTCTGGATAGAGGAGTAAGTTCCTTCAACTACTTGACCGACTTCACTTTAAGTTTATTCTTCTTTCCATAAATGTATTATAGTTTTATGTACAGCAATATTAATTTATTTTCTGGTTTCTTCTAGAACCGCTTATTGATGTTTTTAATGAGCTTGAAACTAAAACTTTAGTTTTTTGGTATCATTCAATGACAGAAAACAGTACGAAGTACCGTTTAGATTTGTGTACGCATACTTTTGTGTATAAGCTTGCGAAACCATTGTTTTAAGGTTGATAATCATTGTCAAATTAGCCAATACAAAAAGAAAACACTTAGCATAAGTTTATCTATAAAATAATATCAATTTCAAAAACACCACACTCCTTGGCATTACAATCAGTCCTCAAAGTATGTATACTAAATAGTCTGTACTCACATTTAGGCACCCTAGTGCATAAATAAAATACAGTGGTGGTCAAAATATTTGCAACTAAACCAGTATTCTAGCTCTTCAGTTACCCATTTCTTTCCGATTAGTTTTAATCCTAGATTTTTGGTATATTTATTACTTTGTTAATTGCTTTTTTATAATAGCAGAAAGAAATCATCTTCTGATTAAGGACAACAACAAAAAAGTGGCATTTGAACAAGAAAGTCTAACTATTACTGTACTAAACACTTGCAACTCTTACCTCTCTTACTCTTTATGAACAACCTTTTACTTACAAAAATTTAGGAATGCCTTTAATAACATTTCCTTTTCATATTGCAAATTGTAATTTATTAAAAAATTCCACATTAGTTAAATACTAAGAAATAATATTTTGACTAAAGGTGATACTAGTGCATTGCATTTTTGAAATTTACATGATTTTCATAGCAGAATTTAACACAAAGAAATGTTAGTAAACTATTTTATTCCAAAACCAACAGTTTGTCAAAAAAGTCAATAATGGCAACATTCATACGGTGCATAAAGGAGTAAAACCTTGTGTAACAACAGCACACGAAGACAGAAAAATCAAAAACTTTTTTGTGAAATATCATAAAGTAATACCTGGAGAAGCAAAAACTTAAACTCCCATTAATGTTGGTATATCAACCATTAACAGAAGAGCCAAGAAATATGGTCTCAGAAGCTATAAGGATACATAAACACCTTATATTATCGAAAAGAACAGAGAAAGTCGTCTGAACTTTGTACGAGCACATGCGAATTGGACTCTACAACAATAGAAACCAATACTTTGGTCTGAAGAGTCTTTTCGGGATCTAAAAGAAAAATTTTTGTGAGAAGACCGGTTGCAAATGTTTTGACCACCACTGTAGTTTGTAAAAAATTTTTTTTTAAAATGGAAAAAAAGTTAAAATCTTATTTTCATATGAGAATTCCAACAAGAAATTTTTAACATGTTATTTTTGTACTCATCCCATTACTGTACCTTTTACGGAACGTCAGAACGTCATACCTTTTAAAATAGAATTACAATGCTTTCAACAACAAAAAAGATCTTTGCTATAAAATGTTTAAAAAAAGAAAAAAAAAATTGTTTGGAATTTCTTGGAATTTGGATCTGTTGTGATAAAAATTTTGGTTTTTATTAATGTTATCGTATGCATAGTAAACCGTCACATAGTGTTAGCAATGAAAAATTGGACACGCGTGCAACAAGTAACTGTATATTTAAATGAAAACATTCAGGGAACATCAGTATTGTTTCTTAAAAACAACAACAATTCAGAGGCAAATTTATATTACAACAGGAATAAAGAGCATTTGATACTTTGAATCCATATACATAAGTACACACAACTTTACCTGCAGAAAAAACCAACAGGTAGCCATTTACTTTCGTCAGCAATATGGTATTTTCGGTGTTTGCGGAATCGCTGTGCATGTTGTGTAGAAAAATTTGAGTCCTAATTGGACAGCTACAAAAGCAATAATGCTTTAAAACTATATTGCTCTCCAAATTTCTCAAAGGTCAAGAAATAAATTGCACCATTCTATAATTCATTGCCGCTGTGGTATTATAAGTTAGACAGTCGCCTACCAACCAGACCATCTTAAAAAAGAAATAGTCTTTTCAACAGCAATATCACCTCATAATATTAGCTAGCTGATTATGAATACTATTGATAACTATTGATAACTTCTCTAATGCATATGGGGAAAACTTATAATGCACCCGATTCTATATGGGACTCAGTGAAAGGAACCTATGGTTATATATATACATATATATATATATATATATATATATATATATATATATATATATATATATATTATATATTTATAATGTGGTATACAGTTCAGTGCAAATAAAGCCATTTGTACATCAAATACAAGTAAAGGATACTATTTGTGTTATCCAAAATACGTAACAGAAAAGCCTGCAATGAACATTCTTTAATTTCTTTATGTGAAAACTGTGCTTAATAAAATATTTCCTAATATATAAACACTTGTTTGTAATTGTTTTACGCTACTTCCTATTAATTTTTATATACAATATGCGAAATAAATATCGCGTACAACATCTATGACGGTTTTTAAAAATCATATGCTTTTATTTCAGAAACTTATTTTAGCAAATCAAGAAAAAACTCAATGTATGTAATGCATAAAACTAATTCTTTGAATTACTTTTTTTTTATAATTAAAAAAATATAGTTTTTTCTAACGAAATAGATATAGCGTACAAACTAATATATCAAAAAAATTTATTTTTTTTTTTGAGCGGGCTAATAGCATAATATTTTATTGTACCAAAATTGGATATAATGACATCATTCAATCCTTTTGGCATAGATTTGACTAAATTTCATTACAGTATCATTGCATAGCAGTATAATTGCATATTTCCATGACGCACGTTGTCACAACTTTTAAAGTCGTGAAGTGGTGGCCGCTGCCATATACGCGTTGAGACATAATGGTCTAAATATTATCCATGAGACTTAAATTAGCACCAAAAGCCAACCATTTCATCTCATTAAGGTTTTTTTCAAAAAAAAAAGAAAAAAAAATTGTTAATTACCTTGACATTCTGTACTGCGGTATTATCCTGTTGGCAAATAATGGAATTATCACGAAAATTTATCCCATAGGCAATTAAAAGATTGTCAACATGGTCAACGTGTAAGCTTGGTATCTTTTATGAGTAATAAAGCATATAGGCCTTAGGTCCATTATATTAAAGCACATCAGCGATCACAAGAGTACCTCCTTTGAAATTTATGAAAAAATTGAATCCCATATAATGTTTGTCCAATATTTCTAAAGACCACCGGGTTCATCTAAATTAATTTTTATTTGTTGTTAAAATCCACATATTGAAACACTTAATCTATGCATTTCTGCAAAATTAACTCTGGAATTTTTATAACTCTGTCGAAGTCTAGGCTGGGGCACATGTTTAATATATATTTACATATTTTATAAATATATTATTTATAAATATATTTATTTATTAATATTATTATTATTATTTATTAATATTATTATTATTATATATATATTTATTTATTTATTAATATATATATTTTTATTAATATATATATATATATATATATATATATATATATATATATAAAATATGTATATATATATATATATATAAATAAATATGTATATATATATATATATATATATATATATATATATATATATATAATATAATATTTAGCATAGACGCATTTTAATAAAATTTGTTGCATTTCTATGTCAGTAAGTTGAGGGTTAAAAATTTAAATAAAACTCATACACATATCCATGGCCCAAAACACACTCAAAATAATTAAAAGCTTATTTTAAAATGAAAAGCGCTATATAATGATTCTAATTAAATATCTATGATTAATATACTGGACAATGAATATGTAATAATCAGCCCGAATTAAAGTCTGTTTGTTTTCATTAAATATTAATTTTTAGAATACTATGACATGGTATTCTCATAAAATGGTTTTAAAAATATTAGATAAAAATAAATGAAGGCTTCGTTTTATAAGGATAAAAAGGATAAAAATAATTTAATATAGAAAAACACTGAGGAATACAAATCATTTTACGAGTATTATTTCAATTCATAATGTAATACCATTTAGTTTATTCTGCTTTTATGAAGATATTAAATAAAAAAAAAATTGGCAAATCGTAAAAATTATACAAAAAGACAGTTTTTGTGTTATTTCATTTTTGCTTCGTTTCTTTTTTTTACATCCGTTGCTATAAAATAAATAAAGTTAATCGGCGAATTTTATTCAAATAAAAGAAATTGAAAATCTGTAAAGGAAAGATGTTCTTTTTTTTTATAAAATTTTTAATTATATTCGGTAAAAAAATACATACTATACTATACATACATACTTTACTATACATGAATGTGCGTTTGTATATAGTATAAGTATTTGTATGTATATATTGTGGTTTGTATATTGTATGTGAGTTTAAACTTTACAGAAAAATAAACGGCTAAAAGTAACAATAAACAAAATTTGTCTAAAAGTAACAATAGCTATATATGGACATTTGAAAAATTTCAACTGGGTGGTGGTTTAATCAAATTCTTTATAATTTTAACTGCAGGTACCGTTACATTGAGGAAAATATTTGACGGAAAAAGCGTAATCACTATTTTATATAAACACATATGTACATATTTGTTTTTTTATATATTTCTTCTAATTTATATATTAAAATATGTTAACATTTTTACACTATTTTTTGTTTTTAAATTATTTTTGACCAACATTTGTCTCAATGTAACCCTACAGTGACATTCTAGCTAAGTATTCGAAAATATTACTATTACAAATGAACGCATTAGTATAGTCTTTGTTGTACTAATAGTTGCTTAACTTTTAAGACGTTTTATTTCAGAATACAGAGCACTTGTTAGCCCTTTCCTCAATATAATTTTTTGTCGATTAAATATCTGGCTACCCTACATAGTAGATATTGAGAGCGTAAACAGATTCTTGTAAGGCTATAAAGGGCTATTTTCTAAACATAGAAAAAATGCAGCATGATTTTTCAAGCTAAGTAGATGATTAATTCACTGTAGCCTCCTCCATGTTAATTGTGTAGTGGTGAATATATTTGTGTATTGGTGGTGATCTTTACTTTAGCATTGAAATTTGTTTACAATCCGCCTTATCTTTGGCGATGATGATAAACATCATACGAATAATCAGGAAAAAATGCCACATAAAGGGAAAAAATTACAAGGCTGGTGTAAGTAAGTTGGCAAAATGCATTTTATTTTTAGTAAAATGGTCACATTTGTTTATATCAATATCCGAAAAGAGAATGAAAAGCTAGTTCAGGGGAATTGACTATCGTAAATAACCGCGAATCCTATCAAGATTTCGATCCCATGCACACATCACGTGTCATAAAGTTTTACCATAGGTGATCCGTAATTGCTCTCAAATTATAGAAACACATGCGCGGAGTCCAGAACCTTATGTAACTCGAACTCATTTGTAGGAATTGCCTAGAAGAGTTCATCAAAAAAAGGTCAACACTTTTGTTCAGCTTGTTACATTATTTGCAATAGAGTCAGAAATATATCAAAATCAAATCAATAACAGACGCTTACAAAGGAAAAGTACGTATTAGAAATCCAAAAAATATGTAGTTGTTCTGCACAACGAATGGTTGTAACAGAAAATCAAATAAATCGTTTAGTTTCGAGTGAAATGTAGATTCAGTTTACAACTATGTAAAGTTCACCTTGCCTTAAAGTAAACGTGTGTTCATAAATATACTACGTTTGTTCAGTTTCAGTATTAATAAATGTGTGTTTAATAAATAACAATGCGCATTCAATTTATGTATACTAAACGTGTATTCTAAAAATACCTATGCGCATTCAATACCTTTGATTTTTTTACAAATGAGCGTTTTTGTAGCTTTGAGGAACAACTACTTTCACATTTATCATGTTTAGAAATGATTTTGCTCACTTGTACTCTATATAGGAAGCGTACTACTTATAAGTTTATTAAGCAATTTTTTACCAGTAACTTAAGATTTTGAAGGTGTTTCGAAAATTTTAAAAACAGGTTCTTTTTGTGTTCAATAGCTCATATCGGTAAAATCGTATTATTTTTAAGGTATTATAGTTTCGTTTATTTTTGACGATTCTAGTATTATAATATAATAACATTCATTCATACATATGAAAGTACATATCGTCATTGTTAATTTAGAAATAACGTAACTAACATTTTTTAAATGTGCAGGAGGTGAAAAAACTTAACTTAATCTGAAACTTAGGTAGTAGAGAACAAGTTTTAATGGAGTTTCAAGTAAAAAATAGGAACAACCTTAAAGTTTTAGATTTGTTTAGTTCTTTTACTTTTTAACAACGTTATGTTAGATAGGGTTTTACTCAATTCCTTGAAAAAAATTGCGATAATAATGAACAAAAATCCTACCCCTACTATGTATTTTATCGTACTCTGAAGTCAGTTAGAGCTATTTTCTTTCAAGTTTTTGTTTAAAATGAGTTAAGGCCTCATTAGTATTTACTTTCTCTTGCTGTTCTGTTCTGTGCCATCCGTTACTTACTTAGATAGTACTTAAAAACTCGTCTCGTGAGCAGAATTTTCTTTGGTTTACTGGATTTATGATTCGTGATCGTGAGTTTTATTTTTTAATTCGTTTGCTCAATTTTTTTTTTTTACTCGACTCGTGAGTCCAAATTTAAAATTTTTAAAATTTTTGGTTACAAGTTTTATTCTTTAACTTGTGAGCACGAATTTTATACTGCAAAAGAGATCAAAGATTAGCAATTCATTTAAAAGAAAGATTAAGATTAAGTGCAGCGACCACTAAGTAAGTATCACACACATGTATGTTTTAACAAGAACAATTCAATTCTTCCTACTCTGTTACTTAGTGTAGTTAGTTGTTCTGTGGCAACCCATCAGCTGTTTTTGATAAGCAAAAAAAATAAAATAAAATAAAAAATACACCTAATTCTCTTTTCACGCGATAGATAGATACGTTTCTAAAAAAAATTGTGTAATAATACAAATGATAAAATTCTTTTTAGAGTTCACTTAAGAATTTATTTTGTGCTTAATCTACTGTCTCAGGGCCTTTTCCAAAACTAATTTAAACGCCTTGTAAACGCTTCGTAAAATATCGCACTATAGGACTATTGAAAAATTAATGGACAATTCGTGTTAAACAAATCAATTTGTGTAAAAATATAATTTTTCCTTTTCCTAATTGTGTTGATATTCGTCTAAGAAAGAAAAGATAATTATGTATTAAATAAGAAATTAAAATTTTTTTCAAATTTATACTTCATTTTTTGTTGTCACGTATAATTACTTAAGAAAATTTAGTTTTGAACAAATTTGTCCGTAACCGAACAGACAAAAAAAAAAAAAAAATAATAATAATAAAAAAAACAAAAGAAAAAACTAACTACTTATACATGTTTTTCATGTTACAAAATAGAAACAGCTGATTCGGAACGTAATAGAACGCAGAGACTAATTCTGCCTTTACGTCTTCTCTTATATTGCTTACATCATAAATACTTATTTTTCGATGATTGGGATGATTTTTAACAAAGCACGAATAACTTACCTTTCAATTCTGGTAAAAGATACTGCAAACCTTGAACAAGGAACCTGATAACCATGGTTGATCGAAAAAGATATGCACACTTGAGCATTAAAAACTGTTTCTCGTTTTTTGTAAATAGTTATTAATTTTTTATATATGAAGAACTATGAACAACTAAACTCATTGTAAGGAACCTACAAACGCCGGCTCCGAACGGCAGATGTATTCGTTAAGGTGCTATTACACTCTTCTATAAGTCTTAAAATTTTCGCTTAATTTTGTAAGACCAATGGTTTTCGTGTAACTGCCAAAAAAATCAAATAGAACAATTGCTCATTGTATTTTACTTTTACACTATCACACCTTAAATAGAATGAAAAATCTTTCTTGTAATAAAATTATTTTATACTTTTAAGAGTGTTTAAAATCTAAACGCAAAATATGTCGATGAAAAAACGCAAACAAACAAAAAATATGTGTCTTAAATTCAATCCGGCAAAAAGAGTTTTTTATTTATTTTCTTTTGATGGCAGCAAATACTTCAAGACCTATTTGCAGGGACGGAAATGTTGATGCGATCGTCCTTTTGTTTTGTAAGTTTTTCATACTGTGCACCGTTTTTAATAAATATTTAATACAAATACATGTAATACTTTTATAATTAAAAGTAAATACTTAAAACTCTAATCTAATGAAGAATCTTATGGTTTCGAAAAATTTCAAAAAATTATAAGAGCCATACGACTGTCACATTGTTTTCACACTATTATACTTTTTTAATTTATTTGAGTTTTTAACATGTCGTTATACTCAGTGGGATAGTGTAAAACCAGCTTTATTGAAGTTTTTTAAGGCGTAAATACTTATAATCAGTCACTAGCAATGTTGTGAGGTGATATCTCTATTGAAAATTGTCAGATGATGTGGCCTGCGATTGAACCTACCACTTCTTGGTTGGTAGGCGGGTGTCTTACTCTATCATACCACATAATAGTTTGCAAAAATGTATATTCATTAATTTCTTGCTTTTTGCTTGTCTTTTTGAATAAAAGACTTAGACTTGACTTAAATTAACGCCAAGTTGCAATGAAAAAAACTAATTTTATCAATCTTAATCAACGCTGTGTTCGATTAAAGTCCACAACGCTGGATCCGAGCAAATGAATTTTAGGTGTTTTGACTATGGTTACGGTTGTGGCGTTTGTTAAGTTACGTTTAATTAAACCTTAACTTACTTAAAGTATTTAAACCAAATGGAATGTATAACGTTATCCACAACATTTGATTTAAATGTCGTGTTTGAAAAACTTAGAAATGATCGACCGCGGAGAGATCGTCTCCTTGGCGGAGAGACATGTCCACACTACCGTTCATATTGTAGTGGATACAACGACAAGAAAAATATAGCGAAAAACAACAACAAAATAACAAAGAAAAAATAAAAAAATACAAAAATAATAAAGAAAAACAACACCAAAACAGAGTTTAGAAAAACACCAAATGGAGTGGAAATAAAAAATAAATAAAATTTGTTGAATAAATTGTTTAATAAATTCATCAAATAAAAATTATTTTTCTCTCTGTATTTTTCCACTTCCCAGCAGTAAGAATTGTGCTTTACGTAATTGCTGACGTAATCAATACAAAGTAGCAGTCAGTGATGACAAGCAAGTAACACTGTAACAAGTAACTGCAATTAAATTTAAATTTAAGTTCTAAGTAACCCTACTGATATGTCTACAGAGAGAAATTAGAACATAATACTGAAGTGTTATCGTTGGTAGACTAAAGTCGCAATTTACAACTTTTTTCTGGCCAGTGACCTTTCGTGTAACGTTTTCAAACCTACTTCATTTTTCCACTTTCTTTAACTTTGTGTTACTTTTGCTTTATATTTACTAACATTTTCCTCGTTTTTTATATCAGAAGCTTGTATCACTTTATCATTTCCATTTCCAAAATTATTTTTTTCCATATTTCTAACAATTAGATTTTAAAATCTAATATAATATTATTTTATAACATTATTCAAAAGTTATCAAAATCTCTATATATCGCAAACTAAAGCCAACAGCTCTCTATTTTAAAAATATGAAAGTGCTATTAACAGGGAAGTAAATAAATAGAAAAGACGGTTCATTAAAATTATATAAATATGTACAATTCATAATTCAACTCATAAAATATTTTTAGTCAGTTAACAGTGCTTAAAATATGCAGCCGCATAGAAAAGTATACTTAACGCCCGAAAACTGTATTTTAAACAAAACTATAAGATTAGTTCAAAAACTATATACAGTCGAACTTCTATAAATTTAACCACCATTATCCAGAAAAAAACTTCAACTTATAGAAACTTCAACTTTGGGAATTAAATTTAAAAACGTCCCAAATTAAATAAACAACAACTACTTTTAATACCAATTCATTTTTATTTATCACTAAATTACTTTAAGTTATTTTTAATTTTGTAAAGGTACTATGTATTTTTTACTAAAATACTGAGTAGTTTTTGACTGAATTTGTTCACATTTGCTTTGAGCAAAAAGTGATTCTAATTTGTGGTGGTCATATTTTGCGTTTTCATTTGTACTTAAGAAAACATTTAAAGTCTTAAATGAATCTTTTATAACTTGTCTGGGCGGTTATCTAACGGTTCCCTCAACTTCGTCACCATCGCTATATACTATTTCTCCAGAGTGCGGTTATGGTTCGACGACATACTCACTAATAATATCTTCATCAGTTGGAAATTCAGAAGTAATCAATTCATTATCGATGTCCACAAAGTCTTGAAAAGATTACAGATTCTACTTCATTCAAACGTAGCCAGGCTTCAAAGTTATCCTTTAAAACATTTTCGTTGACATTAAAATCATTTAATAATACCAAATGTATGTCATCTTCTTCGTCCCACACTGAATGTTGTCCAAATCCAGACTTTGTAAAGCTGTTTGAAATTTTCTGGCTAGTGACATCAATATCCCAAGCTCTTGATTAATGGTGAATGCATTCTAGCACATTAATATCGTGCTTACAATTTCCTTCAGTTGGAACTATAGCTTCTTTTAAAACTCTGAAATTGTAATTTTAATGTCATATTTGGTGAAAAAAATACCAGTAAAATAGATTTCAATTTATTTTCTATATCTTTAGGGTTCGCCGGGCAATTATCTTCCATTTATCCAGCCAACCATCACTTGCCTTAAAGTCACACACCTTTAGTTCCTTTGCGTACTCCATGGCTTTGCGCTTTAATATTCCTCCACATATCGGAATATTGCGGTCTCTTATTGCCGCAAACCACTTAAACAGAGCTTCGTCTATGATATAGTATCTTAGTTTTTTTATTTTCTTGTTTTTTTTTTTTTATTTGATGTTCCAGATTCAACAAAATTTAATATTTTTCTGTGCCTTTCTTCATTGATCCACTGCCTATTTCTTTTATTAATTTAAACTTTTCTTCAACTGTTAAATAACGTTTCGGTTCCAGTCTACTTTATTATAATATTGTTTCTTCTTTCTTTTTAATTAGCTCAATGAAATTTGTACGTAAACACATGAATTTTATTTAGGGACTTTACCGAAATATAAACACAATAGTACTTCGTTATGTTTGTATAAATTTCAGTGTTGGCAATTTAATGTAATTTTACATAAAGTATTGCGATTTTTAAGCATATCACTTTTCTTCCAGCAGTAGAAAATTATTTATCTAATTTCACCATCAATTCTTCAAAAATTTGGCATGTCATCCAAGCCCGTTTGTAACTTTTATAATCGACGCGTAACGACTGAACACCACGAAAGCAACGAGGTTTCTTACTTTTTCCTATCACTAAAATAATAACATTTTCTGTTCCATCCATATATTACTGTCACACGTTCCTTCCCATATTTTCCTCCATGACATTTTTCATTTCTGAGTGTTAGTGTTTTGTCAGTAAGACATTTGTAAAACAACCCAGTCTCATATGCATTAAAAATGTTACTTTCATTGTACTTTTCCAACAAAGAAGGTAAAACATCCCTTTTCCATTTCTGGCAATACTCCTCGGAAACATCATTGATTTCACCACAAGCTTTTTTGTAACAAACACCATGTCTAAAAAACAACAAATAGCATACATTACTACTTAACATTTAATTTTTTCTCTCACATTATCTTCCATTTATCCAGCCAACCATCACTTGCCTTAAAGTCACACACCTTTAGTTCCTTTGCGTACTCCATGGCTTTGCGCTTTAATATTCCTCCACATATCGGAATATTGCGGTCTCTTATTGCCGCAAACCACTTAAATAGAGCTTTGTCTATGATATAGTATCTTAGTTTTTTTATTTTCTTGTTTTTTTTTTTATTTGATGTTCCAGATTCAACAAAATTTAATATTTTTCTGTGCCTTTCTTCATTGATCCACTGCCTATTTCTTTTATTAATTTAAACTTTTCTTCAACTGTTAAATAACGTTTCGGTTCCAGTCTACTTTATTATAATATTGTTTCTTCTTTCTTTTTAATTAGCTCAATGAAATTTGTACGTAAACACATGAATTTTATTTAGGGACTTTACCGAAATATAAACACAATAGTACTGCGTTATGTTTGTATAAATTTCAGTGTTGGCAATTTAATGTAATTTTACATAAAGTATTGCGATTTTTAAGCAAATTAAGTTGAAAAGAACGTATATTCACTATTAGCGGCTAATTCGGTAATTTTTGCCAGCAAAGAAAAAATTTTTTTTCGAAAAAATTAAAACTATAGAAACGTTGTACTACTGTTTTTATTCAAATTATGAAGGATTTTATGTATGTTATGGAAGTTCAAGTTAAAGAAGCAAAACCTGATAGAATTTCTCTCCAAGAGGCCGATGCCATTAGATATGCTTCAACTTATAGAAAATTCAAGTAATAGAAGTTCGACTGTAATGTGGATCTACGCAAAAGAATAAAACAAACATAAAACACTTTTTAAGTGTGAAGAAAATTAAAAAATCAAGTTTTAAGCACTCAGAAAAGTATACATACATATGTACATACTCCGCAGTTTTTGGAACTTATTTTCTCCAATAAAGTTTTTAATAAATTTATCAATGGCAATTAATATTTTATGGAGCCATCTTTTCTCATCGAAAGAGCTTTTAATTGAAAACACTAATTTTTATTGTAGTTCTACTTAAACTATTGTGCCATTCTTCAGCAAGAGCATTCTTTAAACCCTGTTTGATATTAGTTAAGCTTTTTTGTACTCAGGGAAAACATTTTTAAAATAAATTTTTTATGGGATTCATGCCACGGAAAAAGACGCATTTTATTAACAGATTGTCACGAATTATGTTTTAGTATATTTAATAAAAACTTAAATGCCTTCTCCAGTCACCGAAATGCAACCACAAACCATAACAAAACTACGCCAAAAATCCAGTTTGCGTCCCTTCGGCTCAAGACGCTTAGAGGTTGCGTCTTTTTACAATTTCTGTGATTTTGAAGTTGCGTCGTTTTCGCATCAGTTTGCTTCATATGGTTTCAATACTGTATCGTTAGAGCTTCGACTTGCGTCGTTAATATAGAAACTCCTGTACAAAGCTAAAAGAGAAAAAGGGGATTTCTCGTTTAAGTCTAATGCAAATACGTTGACTTATGGCTTTGTACCATGAATTCCTAATTTGTAATTTTAATCTTAATATTTTTATTATGTTTTTTATGCTTTTCTCATAAATTTTTATATTTTTTTGCAATAAAAACGGAGTCAAAAAAGGCAAAAATTAAATTAAAAAATTCTATTTTTTATTGATAAATCAATTTTTTAACTAAAACTATAAATCTCGGAAAAACCATGTTTCGGTATGCATCGCATAGTGCGTCGATCCCATAAAGCGATAAATAAGAAAAGAAGTTACCGTAAATTTCGTGCAGACATTTATTGGGGCCAAATATAGATATAAGCGGAATTTTCACACAATAGGAAAACGTACACGCCCATCGTCCTCTTAAATGTACATATGTACTTAAGACAAAAAAAAACTAACTTAAGGTATTTTTTTTTAAATTTTTTCGAAATAGGTTTTCTATAGCACAGAACTATGTTAATTACTCATATAAATAAATAAATTCCAAATAACAACAAGTCTTTAACGTATGCAATTCTGTGGATTAAAAAAAATAATAATAAAAATTTATTGCAATCTAGCGAAAATTCGATGTTGTACTGCAAATTGTAACTTTGAATAATAATTTAAATTATTTGTTGGTTAGTGTATTATATATAAAATGATAATCCAAATTATTTTTAGTTCGTTAATTGCCTCAAGCTATTTAATATTAATAAAATTTACGAAACATTCTAAATTACACATTTTAAAAATTTCAAATTTTTTAAGTTGTATGACAAAGGTATGGTTCTAGCACATATTATATAGTTTCAAAAGCGAAATTAAAAAATATAATTTTTTAATAATATATATTAAATAAATATTTTTTAATACTCTTTTAATGTTCGGTCAATTTAAAAGTTTTATTAAAAATAGTACGTTTTTCAAAGCAGTAAAACTAAAAACAATAAAAAATGTTTAAAACTATTTTTTCTATTTTGTTTATAATATTGAAAAGTAATTAGAAGACCAAACTTCTAAAATTTTATGAACGAATAGAATTTAACAGCTATTTTTCTAAAGCACCTAAAATATATTTCTTCACATAGTATTTTTTACCATAAATTAGTCGAGTTTAGTGCCCTCTTGTAACAATATAGAGAAGTAGCAGAAAAAGACGTTCAGTATTTTATTCAGTGGATTATTACTTTTCCAAAAATGTACATATTTTATTAAAATCCGTGATGGAGGATTTTTGATTTAGTCTATGAAACAGCTTTAAACGAAATTGTACTTTCATAAGAAAATCATTCGCTTAAATGCGTTAGAAAAAATATTTTATTGTTTTTAATTATCTGGCAAGACCGTTTCCTAAACTTAAAAATGGCAATGTACACAGATAAAGAAAAATAAGGATATGTGATTTGGTGAATAAAAACAGAAAATTTTAACTTTAAAACCCAAATGCACACATATATACATACATATAGCTACTCACACTCAAAATAGGACACAGAAAACATTTCTCGAAATCATATTTTAGATCGCCTAATACATAAGAGGCTTGGTTGGTGGTAATCCAAGTTTGTTTTTAAAATTTCTTCGGCCTCCTCTGTAATTTCTTTATAGTATGATATTATTTTGGCAATAATATAGTTTTATAGTTTTTTATAAATTTTTAACAGAAGTTTTTTTAAGTTTAGCTTCCAGTTTACTTCTGCGAATGCAGAATGCCAGCCTTCACACCAAAAAACGTTCAATCGGGGAATTGTCTTTTTATATCTAATGTATGTGGGGGACGTATGTCGGATGTATAGACAAAGTGGTCACTTTTCGACCGTTCCTAGAAACATACTAGGAAAAAAATACTCTAGACATTAAAGATTTTAAGCCAAATCTTCAGTGGTTCCTTGTTATTATGTATGATAATATAAATGTCCGCTGGATAATTCAGAAGCATATATAGCTATAGTTTAAACACCCTTCACGGAAAGATTTCGAAGATGTGTTACATTTTAGTGTTCGATATTTAACCTAGGAATAGTTTAATTCTGATAGGTACAATTAAAGGTAGAAGTAAAACTTTTGTTTGCTGTGAGCTAACATTTGTAGTTAAAACAGAATGGGGTTTTTTTTATCAATGTATCACCGGTTTTTAACCGGTTTTTTGGTTCTGTCGAATATGGATTTTTCAAAATTTTCATTTTTCGAATACCGAATAAGCCGGTTGATTTAATACGAATAACCGGTTAATTTAAAAAAGTTTATAATGTTTATACGTTTGTATATGCTTTTATTTCAAATATGCTCATCGTTTGACTATTTGTATAAATTTAGTTATTATTTTTGTATATATGACAACCTTGAACGTCTCACAAAGAACGTGAAAACCAATGTAGATCGAAAAAGATATGCTAGCTTGAGCAATCATAACATTTTCTCATCTTCTGTATATAAATATTGATTTGTATATATCAACAAGACTCACTGAGAGCGACCCACAACCGACGGCTCCGAACGGCAGATATATTAGTTAGTGAAGTTTTTCACAGCGTAAATATTCATAACCAGTCGCTAGTAATGTTGTGATGTGATGTCGCTGTTGAAAATTGTTAGATGATGTCGCCTGGGATTGAACCGACAACTTCTAGTTTGGAAGCTGCGTGTCTTACCTAACATACCACAATGACACAACTATTAAATATGTGGTGTATGCATTTACATGCAGTGCTTTTCGAAACCTAAACAACTTTTCTTGTCGAGGCAATTAAGGAATAGATTTATTCAAAGCAAAATATTTACTTATAGTTATCTTATGCTCCTAAATTATAACTATAATAACAAACCTTTAATTCCAGTCTCTACCAAGTAATACAACAACAAAAACGAAATTAGCTTCTTGAGTAGCTGTTTGAAACTGAAGCAATTTTCAGTGGTTTGTGTAAAAAACTTTGTTCTTATGGCCTTCGCACACCGTTTTGGCATAGTTTTTATGAGATTTGTTAGAATTATTATTAGTATTGATTGTCACTTTAATTTTAAGCTCTCCGTCAGCTTCTGCCTATGTTTCAAATGACGTGGTCCAGCTCTGCGCTTCACGAATTAAAAACTATTTTATTTAAATAAAAGAACCGGTTAACCGGTTTTTTGAAAAATTATTAACCGAAAACCGGTTTTTTAATTTCCGAATTATTTGAAAACCGGTTTTTGAAAAAGTCGAATAATCGATCACCCTAATATATATAACTAACTAATATATATATTACTAACTCTAACTGATTGTACATAATTTTTTATTCAAATCATATTTGATTGTCAAGTCACATCCAGTGTTTATGGTAAAGAAAAATAAGAAATTACAGAACTTGGCACAAAAAGACAACTGAATAAAACTCGAGGAAGGAAATATCAACAAATGTAAATCTGACAAAGTTGACAAGTGATACACAAATAAATACAGTGCTATGACAACAGGGCTCTTTATTACAATTGGTAACGAAAGTAATCGAACGTATTCGAAATATGTGTAATGGAAATTGGTTAAAGAAATAAATAAAATTACAAAAATTTAAGCTTAGATATATGTCTATGCCTACGAAATTAAAAAAAGTTTTAAATCATCAAACATTTTTGGGAAAGTAGAATATGATACACATTACACTAAAATTGCAGACAATATGCTAATCTTGAAAAAGAAATATTTTATGTTGAGAATTTTTTTGGAAAACCATAAGTATCTTTGGACTTTATTTGACGCGGAGACGGACACCAATGCAAAAATGGGTTCAGGTTTGGATTCGGATTAATTAAAAGAAAAAAAGTTTAGCTTCGGTTCAGTGTTCGGATTGGGTTCAACATTTAGAGAAGTACTAATGTTTTATTAATATTGATTTTATTTTTTATTCGAAGTAATTCTGGTTTAATTTTGTAATGAACTCTAAACATACAATAACTGATTATTTATTTATTTTTTTATTATTTAACATATTTTCACCATGGTCGGTCAAATGACTGGTGACCTTTTTTACTTGTAAATTTTGATTTATTTCGCTTTTTACCCTATTTTGTGTGAATATCATGCTCTGATTACTTTGTTGTTAAAAATACTTGGTATTCCATTGTTCTTTTTTCTTTATTATTATTTTATTTATTTATTTATTTATTTATTTTTTTTGATTGACCACTTCCGACTCTGAATTCATTAACCACTTCTCACATGGTTTCATCGGAACTGAATGAGTTCGGTTTCAGTCCCTGATTCGACGAAATAAACGTAACAAAGGTGTGGTGTAAACAATATTGCGGTTAGTACTGCTTTCTCTCACTGAGATGATCGAAACTTGCGATGGATCATGCATTATTTTACTCTATACCACCTGTACTGACACAAGTATGTGTTAATTGTACTGGAGTTTTTAGCACCAAAAACATTTATCCTGAGCGTACCATTCGTTAGGCTTATTGACTCAGATTAAATTGATGTTTGCAATTGAATATGTTCATCGGTCAATTTAAACACTTTGATCTTTCCAAAAAAAATTATCAGAACAATTTCTTTTCTTATTTGGAACACTTTCTTCATTACACATAAAAAATAAATACAAATTTTATTGCGCCTTCAAAAATGAAACAAATTCAAAAGAACCGGGGTAAAATTTGAACCTTATTGTCTTACGGACTTACTCAGGGAGCATAAGGAAAAGTAGAAATCTTAGTACCTCTAGGTTCCTTAAAAGATATTGTTTCGCAAATAAGGTTGGGTACCACAGCCTTTATTACATCGTTAAAGAAAAATAAACAAAAGCTGCAAGAACAACTATACGTGCTGTTTACAAATAACCAAATCTACAGCAACAACAACAAACATAAACAGCAACAAATACTAAGAACTGAAAGAGGTAGATGTTCACATACGCATGACTAAAAAAGATCTAAAATAAATTAAAAGAAAGAAATGGAATATACTTGAAATATCGAGAGGTTCGAGAGCTTTCGATGTGTTGTTTCAGCCATATAAAAAGCACATCGAAGCGAACAGCAATCAGTTTATGTATCGTAAACTCAGCGAGTAGAGTTTAAGTAAAGTTAACTCAGCGAATGTATTAGTGGTGTGAAGAGAGTATATAAGGAGTAAATTCGTGAAGCTAGTAGTGAAAAAAAACCAGTTTCGTTGGAGCTAACTCAGTAAAGAGAGTTAAGTATGCATAACATCTGGTTGAAAAGGTTGTGATCGAACCTAATTTATAAATACCATCGGGTTGGAAGATCTTAAGGAAGAAAGATTTGTCGAGTAATTGTTGTTGTTTACAAAGTTGTAAACAAACAGAGTAATTAAGAATAAAAATTGTTGTTGCCTGTAAAAAGTTTACAAGCAGTGGTGCACATAACTCTTTTGAATAAAGGATTTTTAATTAAAACCAAAAACAAAATTTATTTTATTTTGACTACAATCTACGAACTCATACAAACACGTTTTTAAAAGGTAAAAACGTAACACTATTTCCTAGGCAAGATTCACTGTTATTGCATTCTATATGAAAACAAAAACGTTTCCAAGATTCATTCTTAAAAATTTTACCACAATTCAAGTCATTTTGATATTGTAATAACAATTAAATATCTTTCATTGCACAAGTTAGAATTTTACCTAATTATTATTCAAAAACTAACTGTTGGGCAAACTAAATTATACCAAAAACAATATATTTTGAAATTTTTATAAGAAGGTGCCATTGTGGTAGGGTAGGTAAGACACCCGCCTACCAACCAGAAGGTCCTCGGTTCAATACCAGGCCAGACCATCTGCAGAAAGAAAAAAAGTTGTCTCAATAGCAGTAACACCTCATAACATTAGCTAGTAACTGGTTATGTATATTACATTGCTACTATTGAAAATGCATTTGTCGTTTGGAGCCGGCGTTTAACTGTAGGTCCTTTTCAATGAGTCTAAAAATAGAATCGGATGTAGCTCATTGACTATTAGAAGTCCCCCTTTTTAGCCTGCTTTTTAATATATATATATATATATATATATATATATATATATGTATATATATATAATATATATATATATATATATATATATATATATATATATATATATATATATATATATATATATATATGTATATATATAATATATATATATATATATGTATATATATATAATATATATATATATATATATATATATATATATATATATAATATATAATTTATCAAAGAAATTTGGAAATTTTGAAATTGGAAGTTGGCCTATAAATAATTTCAGCTTCTGAAATTTAATAAATTTCTTTGATAAATTCTTGATTTCGATAGATATACATACATTACTGTGTGCTAGTTGAAAAACCAACAAGGGGGGTACCCGGCCAGTAAACCTTATTTGAGTACGCCAAATCCAGTGATGCGAACCGATTTTTTAGGTGAGCCCTTGTTTTCGTGATATGACGTTATTTCAAAAATGAAGAGAAAACAAAATTCCAAAGTAAAATTACTTATTAAATGCTAAAACTTTTTTAATCTGCGCAGTCATTGTAGAACTATAAATTTTCTTGGCCAAAAAAAACAGTGGTATCTTATTACTTGATAAGTACGTACGTATGAGTGATATCTCTGCTTGACTTATAAAATATTACTCATACGTACGTACTTACCAAGTAATATGATACCAATTTTTTTATATTTACGTAGTAATCTGTAATAGAATCCTATTATTCTTTTGCAAAAAAAAAAAAAATAAAAAATTAATGCCAATTTCAAAAATTAGTAGAAGAACTTAAGGGTTAAAAAACTGTGATGAAAGAAAAAAATTTCATAAATCCCTACCAAAGCCCCCATATTCTTTCCTACTACCAAAAAAATGTTCCCTGCAAATAAAAAGCAAACCACATTTAAATTTAAAAATATTGTTCATTTATTCATTCAGGTACAAAACTAAGCAGGTTTAAATTCAAACCAAAAATACGTACCTGACACATACATTAAAAAATGTCTAAGCAGTTTAGTTAAGTAATTCTCTTTTATTTATTCACACAACTTTTAATTTAATTTGTTTTAATAGAATTTTAAATTCACAAAAAACATTTTAATAATAGCGCGGAGACAAGGGAAATTAAACTTACATTCATTCTGTGTTATACGCTCTGTAGAGAAAATTAGACTGAATATAAAAATGCAGTTAATAAGCTGTTAGTGCTGCCATTTTTTCGAAGAGATAACGCTCGGAATTCTACTCAAAAACGGGTAAAAATTTAAAAAAAATAACAGAAAAAAGGGCTAAAAAGCACCAATGGCTATTTTCTAAAAGTAGAAGAGTTCAAGATATAGCGGTGTGTTCATACATTTTTAATTTTGTCAGATTAAAATAAAACACTTTTAAAATGAAATAAATATTTTGTTAAACTAACAATTTGCTGAAATATAAAAATCTAATCATATGAAAAGCAAATAATTTCCATATTAATTAACACTTGGAATTTCTTTCCGTTTTTATTTTTTATTTAATGAGAAAATACATGAGAATCACATATGTAAATATAAAAAGTTTTCATACGTTACGTCCTATTCGTATTGGTAATTTTTTAGATTTTTGACACGTCGACAAATTCAAATCTTTTAAGGCTACGAAATTTCTACAAAAATCTAGTAGATTCGAACAAGATTTTACATACAAAACAAAACCTACTTTGTCAGAGATTTTATCGAAATCGTGTTAAAAACTTTACTTTTTCGTATCAAAAAACAACGCTGTAAAGAACGAATGACAGTTGAATTAAAAAAAAAAACATTTAATAAAAAACACAATGTATTTTGAATTATTGTTTCTTAGTTTCATTATTTTTACAGTTCGAAATTAAAACCAATTCGTAAATGGAAGCTTTTTCTACTTTAACTTTTTTTACTTTAAATCAAACTTAACACCATCAAATGTAATGTAAACGCTCTAGATATTAAGCAAAATTTCAAATGGAATTGAGAATTTCTTCAGGTGTAAGATACTGTATTTATTACTAAGTATTTGTTTTAAACGGATATTTTTAAAAAATGTGTAGAGGTATGATGCAAAATATGTAGTACCATAAAATACCCAAATAGTACCAAAATGGCAACACTGCGATTGACAACAAAAATTACTTAATATTGAGCTTTGTATACATATTATACACGAACATCAAAATTGTTAAAACTCATACATGGGCTTTTCTTTTAATTGTAGAGCTACTCACAAATTTGAATTTTCAAATAAAAATTTTATTTTATAGCCATAGACACATCTATAGACACATAATATTTTCAAAATTCCATTTATCTTTCACTATGCTGGAAATTTTCGACAAAAATTCTCACAAAAAAGAAAAGTTCACCGATTTTGACATCAATTAGTATGACTTTAATATGAATTTTGTTTTCCCTTGCGGTACAAGGTTAGTAAATAATATAATATTTTTATTATTATTATTTCTTTCCAAAGTATGATAAGTTAACAGCTGAAATCCATTAACCCCTTATGAACCGATAACAAAGAATACGATTCCTATTATAACTTTTTCAAAAAACACTTTTATCTTGAACAGCAAGTAGCTAAATCACATTTACACCTAATATAGCTTTTTTAGCAAATCAATTAACTTTAAATTTGAGGTATGCGGTGACCACAACGTTTGAACCCAAGAGCCACAATCTTCAAAATAAAGTAGAGCGATTCAATGCATATGTATATTTATAATATATACATACTTATGTATATTTGGAACCAGAAACAAACAAAATTTCTTTTAAAGAGATTTATTTTAAATATGCGTATATAAGTACACATGTAAGTATAGGGACTTTTTTTAGATATTAAAAATATTTTTATTTTAGTTTATTAAAAATAGGCTCCGGTTAAAAACGAACAATTATGTCGGTTAAGTGACCCCCGCTACTGAATCATTAGACTCCCAACTTTTTTACCAAAATTATCAATCACGTTTTTCAATAAACTGTTGTCAATTTTTGATATCTGCTTGACAATGTTGATTTTAAGCTCTTGCTCTGTTTGACAGCTTTAGATTTTTTTTGTGGGGCTTTTTGAAATCGAAAGTGTACAGCAATAATCCCACAACAGTTCAGGAACAACAAAAGACTCAGTCTTAAAATTCAGCGAATAATAATTCTTGCCAATATGTGTTACTTAAACTTAGAAGGCAACTGAGAAGTAAAGCTATCTCTCGACGGGTGATGATCACACTGTACAAATCACTCATCTTACCCGTCTTGCTTTATGGCACTAAAACCTGAATAATGAAAAGATCAGACGAATCATTGTTGGTAGTGTTTGAGAGAATAAGTCGTCATAATATTTAAAGCCCTTTCAACATTGACGATTACTAACAAATTAGATTTTACCATGTATAGACCAATCCTCGGTTGTAACGGTCATGTATATAAGTGTTGAGCAAAAATTGTATCGACCCAAAACTTTCGCAGATGTCGACTGTGCACAGTGGCTATTTTCATTGCAAAAATCATAACTTTTGAAATAATAAAGATATTTTTAAAATTTAAAAATATATTGAAAAAGGCTTAAAAATAATTTTGAAATATGCTGCTATAAGTACAGTATACTTCAGAAATTGAAGTTAAATTCGGATAATATTTACGGAATACATTCTGCACGTTTTTTTTCGTAGTCGTACTCGTCACTTATTGAATCATCCAAATTAAATTCACCTTTTTGGACAAGCCTTGCACTTTAGAGTTGACGAGGTATGTATTTATAATTTGATTCATAAATTTGCCATCAAGCTTTGTAAGAAAAAATTATAATTGCTAGCAAACGGCTTAATTTGATCTCTTATATTGCCTTCTGTAGAACTGATTACCTGATATTCGACTGCAAAAATTAAGTGATAATGGACGCCGATTTTTTCAATGTTTACACTTTTCGCTTTCCAATCGTGACATATGTATATCTTTTTTGTTTATTAACATTTTTCGCAGTAGTTTTTTTATGCAACTAAGTCATATTCGGGAAGTAATTATTTAAGGCAATTTTAATGCCAGAACTATACGATTTCTCTGAGTCGGTAAAATAGCTTCACTAAGCGAATAAATTAAAGCACAATACATATACATATAAAAATGAAGGAAACAAGTTGGCTAGAACTAAATGTGTTCTGGAGAAAGTAGACTGGTCAAATGAATCTTTTTAAACCTCTTTTTACATTTTTACTACATACTTTAGTTTTCGCTAAGTATTGCAAAAGTCTTCTTTTTGTTTCAGGTAAATGGGAGGGTTTACTTTATTTTCGTTAGAAGATTCTTTAAAAAATATGCACAGAAAATATTGCTGATACTATTTTCGACCATTTTTAGCTTTGCTCAATTTAATTTGCAAAAATAGCCTAAATATATAGATAGGATGTCTGAAAAACGTTTATGACACTTTAATTCACAAGTTTAATTTTTTAAATTCATCTTTTTTGTGCATTCTAAAAAAATGCCAAATTTAAGTAGATCTACCATCCATAATTTTTATTCAACAAACGATAGCAATTTAGATTCATGGTCATTCAGTTCACAAGTTTTTGTTAAACATTTATTTTTTCCACGGTGCAACGTTAAAAAGGAGAAGAGTTTTTGTTTTTTAAGATTGAATGTATCAAAAAACTGTATTGGAACACAAAATAAGCATTTATATCATGAAAATTTTGAATATTTTATCTAATGAATGCCAAATTTATTTACTGAGTGTTTTAAAAATACAAAAAGCATCAAGTATAAGTTTAAATAGAGAAAAAAATCATAATAGAAAATAACTTTTATCACAAAACATTTGAAATGATTTTTTCGATGTCTGTTTATCCAATGTGTGGTGGTTTATTATTGTGGAAGGTGTAATGCATGGATAACCATATCTGCTTTGGAAACTATTGAGTATTGTTGTTGAAGTAAACAAATTCGTGTTAAGATTTTGCTTCTTTATTTTTAACTTTAAACTTTTGTTACGAAAGTGTAAGAAAACTTACTTATACACATTCTCGCTATAAAAACTTTCCGATAATTCTATTCGCAGAATATTTTGAATATTTTTTTCTAGATTATTTTTATTTGTTTATAAAAAACTTTAGAAGGTTTTCAACACAACTCTGGTATTCTTACAGTTCTGTGATTTCTCTAAAACCTTATGTGTTTTAGGATATGTATGTATACAAAAATTGCACTCAAAAAAATATATACACAAAAGAAACAAAAAAAAAAAAATAATAATAAAATTGGCAAAATAAGAATATCTGGTTAATGTGCATTATTAAAGTTTATCGGTTTTTACAAAAATTAAAGTGTTTAAAATTTACTCTATTCATTGTTCTGCAAATTTTATTGAAATTGAATATATTATTATATATGATATCCCAAGGATATAACTATTTCTTTATGTAATAAATATTTCTTATGTATTTCTTTATTGACTTGGTCTCGTTTATTTTATTGTAAAACGCGCAATGGTACAAAAATCATCCCTCCAGTAAATGCAATCACAAAAAGTTTAAAATGACAATTAGCCGCCTATAAATCTAAATACAAGTCTAGTCTCGTATGTTTACGCTTTAAATCTACTTTCTCTCAAACACAAAACGTACAAATTGCAGTTAACAAAAATTTGAACACAGATTTTAATAAGCGATAAAACAAATTAAATCGAAAATAAAACTGAATCGAAAATTCCTGAGTACAAAACTCGAGAATAGCTTGACCGATTTGGTTAATTTTTTTTCATATTTTCGTTAAGGTATAGGGATAATTCTTATGGCGGCGAAATTAAAAAATTCGTTCTGGACAGCAAGTACCGCATATATAAATCTTTAAAATTGTATTAGTAAAAGCTTATAATTTTGGTCGAAGAAACTTCATAGTCAATACAAATCAGTCAAAAAATGTGCGGAATTAGACAAGTAGTAGTTGTACTACTACACATAGTTATTATTGATTTTAACCCTAGAACAGTAACTGTAGTCGATTCGACTAACATTGCCTTTATTTTCATATGCAGCTTTTTATTTGATTGTGCGATCAACTTGAAATCTTCTGTATTCTCTGTCGCTAGTGTGCTCTTCTAGTGAGCAGTCACATTTCTTCAGCAAGTGTTATATTTTTTCAGTTATGAAGCTCGTGTTAGTCGATTCGACTAATGGTAAGTGTTTATGTAACTTTCAATCTTATATTTCGTTATATTTTTAACGAAAATGAATTTTCTTAGAACGAGAATGAGTATTATCAATGATTTAAAGCAAATAAAAACAAGATTTGCGGTTTTTTCTCTATTAAAAGCATATAATGACAAACTTAGTATCCACGAAAAGTGGTAAGAGCGTAAGGAGAACACACGGAAGAAGCGTGCAACAGGTGCCAATAAAAATAAATATATATATTTTTGTATTATTTACTCATAATTGAGTTTATTTTCTTTAATACAAAAACTAAACTTGTGGATTTCAATATTAATTTTTTGTTAATTAAAATAGTTAATCTCAACAGTGTCTCCTACAATATGTTCCAAATAAGCATTAAAAAAAAATTATTTATTCTTAAATTAAAAAGGAAAATATATTGTTTAATTTCCATTCAAAACAAAGTTAATCATACAATTTAATAATACAATTGACACTTTGTACATAGGCACGGTAAAAATCGGTTATAAATATATGTTGGTCATTTCGACTAATGTTTAGTGTTATGTATGATATCTTAAGAACAGTAATAGTGGAAGTCTCTAAACTCCGTCATACATAACCAAAAAATTGGCGGAGTTAAATACATAAGTGGTCGCGGCACCCACTAAACATAGTAAATATAGATTTGTGTCTCTCTTGGGAAAGCCGTCCCATGTAGAATTCGGCTATTTCTTTTTTTTTTTATTTTCGTTACGTTAATACATAAGGTCGTTGTGTGCCGATATGATAGGTAGACACTCGCCCACCAACCAAGAGTAGAAAAATAAAAAGTTCTTCAACAGCGGTATTACCTAATAACGTTAGTTAGTAATTATTTACGAGTACAACTATGGATTTGCCGTTCGGAGCAAGCGTTAAAATGTAGGTTGCTTTTAATAAGTTTAAAAATAGAATCGGGTACATCAAATTGACTAAGGGAAAGTCTTTGTTATTTAATGGAATGTTATCAGAAAAATTATTTAAATTACTATACGGAAGGTTTTTATGAAAGAAAGAAATTTAAAAATTGGGAGAAAAAAACAATCATGATAATGATTGTTATGTTCAACATCAAAGAGTTCATGTTCATCCCATAAATCACGTCATATTTTGACTCCAATCTGTGGGTAAAAATGTAGGAAATAAGGTGTAGAGTTGTAAGGTTTCTCTTCGGATTTCCCACCCAAGTTGGAGTGAAACTTACTAAACTTTTTAGTTCAGCTTGCTCCACGTTGTTCACCTCAGCATTCAATCTTCTTAGGTATCTTTACGGGCGACAAATATTTCTTATGGCATGAATCAAATAGATATTCCACTAAAATACATAAAATTGAAACGATGTCAAGGAATATCTACAATTTTCTACTCTATTGACGATACTGCCCTGTTTTAGAAAATAGGGAACTAACAGGAGCCATTGAAAACCACAAGCGGTGAGTCGGTTGGGTGGGTTCTTGTTCTCCTTATTTTCTTTTGCCATAGAGGCTATTTCGAACACAAAATATTATTATTATTATACACTCCCTAGGTCGACTAAAAAAATAAATTATGAACCGGAAGTTGATCTTTAACTAAAAGATATAAAAAGAACCCAATAAGACCAACTATAGTAACAGAAGCTAATCCAAAGGCCAATCGGAAACCGAAATATTCAAAACCTATAACAAGTCGTATTCTTTCCTAGGTGGATTGGAAAGAAACACGCTTCTTTTCCCTCCCAACCATGATTTTAGCAGGGTTAATAATTAAGCTAAAATCCCACAGCTTCTTTAAGTTTGTTTTCTTATTCTTTTGTTTAATGGATGCTTGAGTTACTGTTGTAGTTGTAATGTAGCTAGCTAGCAATATATAAAAGACGTTGTTATTGATTTTTTTTCTTTTGTTTTCTTTTTTTTTTCTATTTTTGCTTTTACCTGAAGCTTTGCTTAATATATAATTTAATACAGATTTTATCTGTATACTAAATAATAATTCAAATATTCTATTTCCTTTGGACAGTGGTGGCTAAAGGAATTAGGCCGTCAGGAAAAAATTTTCAACCAACCATTGCGCAACGCAGTACAAGGCAATTACGACTCCACTCCAATTAAAATAGCCTATCATTTATTTCTCCATATTGGAATTAAGTAAAAAGTATAATTGCCTTGACAAAAAGGATGCCTAGTCCTTTTCTATACAAATTTAATTTGAGTTTTTTGTCTTCCTATTGCCAGAAAGGTTGGGGCTATTATATTTGAAGTTACTTTAATTACAAAAGAAATACTCAAATTTTATTAATTTTACTGATATGCGAAGTTTTCATATATTCCATATTTACCAAAGCAATTTATATGTTACTGGTGCTAGTTACCAAAAAAGAAATCATTTTACAATTTACTTAATTTTATTTACAATTTTTATTAAATTTCAAATTAAACTTTCACACACTTTTCAACAAATATGAATTTCAAGTTTTTTTTTAACCAAGATCTTAACTTGTTAACGTAAAGGGTCCGCCAAATAATTTTTTTTTTTTTTTTGAAAATGCTATAAAAAAAATACTGAATAATTTTTATTTATTTATTTATTATTTATTTATTTATTTATTTTTTCTTCGGAACAAAACATGACATTAAATTTGAAATAAAAATTCAATATAATAAATTTGAGTTTAAGTGCAACGTAAAAAAACGTGAAACATTTGAAAACATTTGAAATTTTATTTTAAAATATTTTTCTTTAATAATACTCCATACATGTAGCACGACTACACTTCGTCTGGAAAAACCACATTTTCAAATTTTCTTTGACACCAAAATATACAAAAACAGAAATAATAATAGTAAATAAACCTTTTCTACGTTGCTGGGAGCCTTTCTGTTACACCTGCTTATCCAATCTCTCCAGCTTTTTAGCTAAAGTGAAGAGACAACAAAGCGTCAACTGTTACAGTTCTCCACACATAAAAAATTTCATATTTGTTCAAAGCTGATTGACTGCAAAGTCACTCTAACTATTCCTAAGATATACAGAAATAAATATTTACTTCGTTTGCGAGAAACCTTCACTCCCACTTATCCGATTCCAGCAACTCTTTGAAGTGTATGAGCTGTGAGCCTATTTCAACTAAGAGATCTCCGCTGTTATAGGTTTCTTTTCTTACGTTCTTTAATTTGGCAAAAATAGCCAACGTTTAATTTAACATTGCTTGACTCGCATTCACCCAAACATTGCAAGCATAACAAACTTGTAAGAAGTTTGTATGTAAAAGGTTTTTTTTCTATTACATGTATTGATTAAAGTATACGACTTTTAAATTTTAGAAATATTAATACCAAAAATGAGGAAAAAAAAGACATTTAAAATAATTTAAAATAATTTCTAACTATAAGAAAACAAAAAAACACTTATACACTGAATATCGATTTCCTATTCTATGTTCTCCATGTTGTTTTATATTCACGTTCGTATCTAAACAAACATTCTCGCATGCTATAAATTTTTCTCTACATAACATTGTTGATACACAATGTTAATGCCTTTAAATAAAACAAAACCAAATGTAAAGCAGATAGCAAAAATCACAAAAAAATATATATTTTCGAAGAAAATATTTTATAATAATGGAAAATGAAATAAAATTGTAAATATAAATATAAATCAAATTATTATAAAAAAACTAAATAGAATAAAAACAATAAGAAGGAAATTAAAAAAATAAAAAATAAAAAAAAATATCAAGAACTAAAATGCGCAATAATATAGCATTACATGATATTATACCATCAATCACTTAGGTGATGCATGGCGCTATTTTTACACTAGTAGCTTTTGTTACAAAAACAGCCCAAGGCACCGCCTAAGTGATATACAGAATTATTCACTATTTTTTTAAAGTAATTGTTGTTTATTATTGATACAATAAATCAATAACTAAAGTAATCGCTTGGCGACAGACCAATAAGTTTTGAGGGAAAAGTCTGTTAGGACAGCTAGTTTAAAATAAACGGCTATATACTTTAAGACACAAAAAAAAATATCGATTAAGCATTATGTAATGTGAGAAATATCTTTAACTACACGTATTTGCCTTAAACACTTTTAGCACAATCTTATTATATCTTGGATCTATTTTTTCCTTCTAGTATGCAAACTCTTTTAAATCACTAGGTTTCCTAGCAGTTGGTGATTACAATGTTAAGCATACACGCTCGAGTTCTCGATTAATTGCCCCTGAGTCTGAGCATTATCTTTAGTGGACAACGCAGCAATTGGGCCAGTGATAGACAAAAAATCTTTGAAGTCTTATTTTTCACAGTTGTTAAAAGCTTGCTAAGAAGATATATAAGGTAGAAACTTCTTTAAATTTATGTTTTGAGTAAAAGCCCACAATTGTTTCCTTTTTGAATTATCACATACATATCTCTTTTGGATATTTAATTGGAAAATGTAGACTAAACTAGATGAAATATATGAAGTATATCAGTATCCATTGCTCAGAAAATATTTAGTTAAGAACCGCAAGTGGACTTTATATATTTCCAATTTCGAAGAAACTCTCGTGCAAGCTATTCAGCATACAAAGAAGATCTCTAAACAGATCGGATACTGGAAAAAATAAGATATCGAAGAAAACAGCAAATACAAAGGTTACCACAACTTAAAGAGAGGCTGGAAAAATACACAAAACGGCTGAAAAATATACTATAATTTCATAAAACCTCATCCTTAGGTAACAATTTTGATAATCTAGACGCTGCTTCCACGCCACGTCTCTTTCTGATGTGGCACTTGCAATAATAAAAGGCCTGTAAAATACTATCCAAGATAATGGAAAATTTTAATGATAACCATGGGACTAAAACAAAGTAATGCTCATACTAAGCTTGATTTCCATAGACCTAAAATAGCGAGCATTAAATATGCAAAAAAATATATAAAATTGCATTCTATCTCTAACAACGGTATCCAATTCAAATTATTTTTTGCATTTATTATCCTTTATAAGAAGAAGAAGAAGCATACTTAATATTATCAGTTGATTATCTTTTTTAATTTGATCCCAATATTTTATTAATTATAAATAACATTTTGTGCCATCAAAAAAAAAAAAAAAAAAAAAATGCAACGTGCTTAACATCAAATTATGTCATTTATTTAAAAAAGGTTTCATTCTGAAAGCTTTCTTTTTTTTCAGAGCAGTTACTAAATGATTGCAAAGTGGCACTATTATAAGCTTTGGAGGAAGGAATTGAGCGAAGTTGGAGTCCGATTCGAAGCACACAAATCAACTGTTAGTCGTATTTTCTCAAAATTTGGCTTTTAAGAAGTTTAGACAAACAAAGGATGTAGATAGGGTGCTTTGAACCGATGAACACATCTTTAATTTATTCCGCTCCGATGGTATAAATTATACTCGTCGGCCACTAAATAAGAGATTTTTGCCCAGGTATCAGCTACTCATAATGAAACATGCTTGGGGTTCAGTAATGAAAATTATATAAATTATATAGCGTTGCGTTTTTATTTTCGGTACTCTATGTGTAAATCTTCTGCCTAACCTTTCGAGAAAGTCTTACAAATTAAACTTATACCCTTACTAAATGAAAGCGAATGTATCACAAACTAATAATTTGGGCTTAAAAGTAACAGATTATGATTTACCAAACTCACAGGCTTGCAAACGTTATAAAAAATCTTTTGAAGAAAAAAGTATTGCTTTGCAATATAACAAATATTTTGAAGGTTACAACCAGTCTTGCCAGAAGCAGGTAAAATCCCTACATGTAGGTTCTTTTTGCTTCTAAAATAGAAGAGTAGAGAAAATCGGACATTTGCATTATTTATGAAATAAATGCAAACAAATTTATTTTGAATAATATATATTATTCAAAACGCTTAAAACACTGTGTATTCAAAAAATAAATTAAATTATTACTAAAAAAAAATAGAAGCTGTGGTTTATAAAGTTGACGACATCGGTAAGTACGCATCGTTTTACAAAATTCAGTTCAAAAAAGGTACATTAACTTTAATTTTCCGTTGAGTTTCTATGTTAACAGCACGGCAAGCTTAATTTTGCTCAGCATGAGGTAAAGTATAATGGATGGAGTATTATGGTTTAGGTGTATTTCTCAAAAAGAAGAGTCTGTAACTTCGTAAAAGTCTATGGCAACTTCGCAGTTAATGTGTATGGTAAAATACGAAAGAAAAATTTTAAAAACCCTGCCGAAAACATTAAATTACGATCGATTCATTTCTAACAGGACACCGACTTAGAATATACGTTATGCATTACAAAGTATTTTTTTTTTTTATTAAAAACCAAATATGAGGGTATTAGACTCAATTGTCAAATTTGAACACAATGGATCAAGTGTAACCAATTCTAAATATTAGCTTTCCTTAGCAATATTAGGGACATAAGCTTGTAAAAAAGGATTCCTTATTATGCCGAAACGACTTCGAGCTGTCATTGAAAATAGTAAGAATAGAGTAATTATACGATATAAATAATAAGAATTTATATATATATATATATATATATATATATATATATATATATATATATATATATATATATATATATATAGAATTAATTTCATTTAATATGTTTAATTTACATATTTTCAACTGCCGCGTGTGAATTATACCTTAATTTATAAAAAAAATCCTAAAAACTAATTTTTTTCTATATTGTACGTTTCAAAACTGACATTTACTTATCAGATATGTTGCTATTTTATATTTTAATATAAGCTTTGAAAATATCTCAAGTGCTTTATTATTAGCAACATGATGATATTGGTTACGAACTTAAACTTTCGGTTGTCGCCTAGAGCAGGTAATACGCGTGACAAGCAAGTAGAGTGATTATTGTAAGATTTTGGGAATATCGAAAGACGATTTTGGGATGATGAGGCATAACGAGTGACTCCAAAGCGAGAGATCCTAAACAATATAAACGACTCAACTAGACTTCACTCCATTTTTATATTTGCACTTTTTATTGAATTAAATGAACAAAAAATGTTAAAAATTATAAAAAAATACATCGAATATTAAAAAATGGTGTGCAAAATGGCTCTTAATTGCTCTGGTCCAAAGCCGTGCATACTTATGTTATGAATAAGAATTAAGAAACCTTTTTATCCATAATATGTACGTAATTTAACTAATTTCAATTTAAACCACAAAAGAAGATTTTTATACGCATACAACCCTAGGTATTCTTCAAAAAGTTTACTGAAAACACTCGTTACAATACACATTTGTCAATTTAATGATACATTATGATGTGTTTATTTGCTATCTCTTGTTTCATCAGTATTTCCATCACTGCTTACGTTGAAATCCACCTTATCAGATGATGAAGGAAAGAGATATTTTGCTTCCCTAGGCACTAGCATTTGTTTAGCCTTTTGAGTCATGCGAGTTGACTTGACAAACTGTTCTGAATTTATTAAAAGAAAGTTAAAGATATTTTCTAAATTATTAATCCTACTAAATTTTTTTACATTATGCTCTCTAATTTTTTAAAATATTTTATTAATAGATTCTTACGCTACTTCAGACAACGAACCAATAAGTAATTTTGAATTTTAAACTACTACCTAACTGTGAATCAACAATTTTTGTAGCGTTGGCGGTATATGCCACTGATAATTTTTTACTAACATCTCTACATATACATATATATTTTTTATTAGGTTAACATTTATCCTGCATATTTTTGCTGACATTTTGTACTGCATAAATAATATCTTGAAAGTACATTCATCATTGCAATTACCACCACCAAGCTTCGAGTTGATTAATAAATAGTCTTAAAGCTGTTTTAAACTCTTTTTTAAATCTTTTTTTATTACCTTCTACCAATTGCTTGAGAAATACACAGATATTCGTCAAAGCTAAATAAGCGAAATATATATGAATTCAAAAACTCTGTCTCTCTTCCATCAAAATCCACCGAGAAACTTAATATTGGTTAATATTCGAATAAGCTATAAGAGTATTAGTTCATGAATGTACGAAATACCGCTTTTTTTCAGTATCTCAAGATTTTGGAGGTGTTTCAAAAATTTCAAACACAGATTCTTATTGTACTCTATAGCGCCTATCAGAAAAATGGCATCACATTCTAGGTGTTCATTTGTCACACCTTATTATTTACTTGCATAAAACAAAGCAAAAATTATAATCAAAAAGGTCTAAGATTTCAAAAAAGTATTCTGTTAGATAGCTGAAAACTACACACTTATAACTTACACATATATAAAAATACGCTTGCGAACCCTTGCTTGAAAAAGATCCAAGACCTGCAAAATTAAATTTTGATATTTTTAATAAGAAGCCATCGTTTTATTTGAATTTATATAGTTTAGCGTTAGTATAACGACACGTATATATGGTATATCTAAACGTAAAAAGTAATAATAATCAAATTAATGGCATCCATATTTTATAACCACTAGTGGAATATAAGTAAAATTTTATAATAATTTTTTAAGGCTTGTTCTTTGTTCTTTCATCAAAAGCGAAATAGTTAAAAAAATTAAATGCAGTTCAACTAAGAAAAGTGTAAGCTAATAAACCTCATAAAAATTTTACCTCAATTTTTATTTTAAAAAATTTTTTCTTTTCAAAAATGTGTTCGGGCTGCCCCAACGTGCAATGGTTAAAGCAATGGAGAATCAAGGTTAACAAATAATTATCTACACACATAACTAAAGGTTAACTGAAGAGAGAATTCTGTTTGACTATTATATTCGAATAAATTACCAAATAATACCAGATAATACCAAATAATACCAAAGAATAGAACCACGCCTGTGGAAGGAAATAGATAATATTAATCTTGCAAAGTTCATTTAGAATCCCCATGTGAGTGAGAAAAAGTCAACGAAACAAAAAACTCGTTCAGGAAATTTTGTTCTATTGTCCGCGAAAGAGCACAGTAGAAAACATACATAAATTATCTTTGTAATTAAGGCAAAGTTTTAAACTATTATATACAGCCGGTTGCCAATTTATTAGGGCTAGTAACCAAGAAATGTATTTTCGATGCATTAGCTTCAAATTTATCATTAAAACATAGTTTTAAGTATATTGATTAATATAATAACGTATTTTATATTGTTAAATACACATATCAAAAACATATGATTAACAAATTTAAATAGATATAAGTATATATAATTTATTAAACTATAATTAGTATTAAATAACATTTTCTTGTGCCTTGATAAGTGTTGGTCTTCGCCTGGGCATGCCATTCTCTAAGAGCTGGTAACAGACGAGATTGTGAAACTTATCTGTATTGATTTTATTTCATGGTTGCCTGATCGCTATTGAGTATCCCTACTCCCTAATCTGTTATTACAGACCACACCATTATGTTATATTCACGGGTATTTTACTTTCCCACGATGTAATCAGGGTGGCATTTTTCCCGTAGGCATCGCCTGGCAAACCTACCCCTATTAGCTAGAATTTCAAAAATTGACTTATCTGAAAATAATTTGTATATGTGTTTTAAAATTTGTAAAAACAACAGTGTATTTTATATACACAAAATAACGAAATGTATTTGAATTTACATTATTCCCGTCTTTAGTAGTCATCTGGCGGTGCTCTCATGCCCAGTTGAGATGTTGTTTCTTCATTGCCTCTGTCAACCGAGGATTTGTTACTAGACGATGGACTGTTAAATCATCCTCTAACACTTTTCCCTGCGCAGTTCTCTTAGAAACTGTAATGCCAGACTCTTGAACCAATTTTTTTTTTTTTTTGGTGTGGTAATGCGTTTTTTTTTTCACTAATACCTTTCCTCTTTGTTTTTGATCCAATTTCATTTTAATTCTCTTAACAGCAGATTTAGAAACACTTTTAATTTTTGCTATCTTTTTTTGAGAGTGACTTGTATGCTAGAGAAGCGTTTTAATATCATATTTTTTTCTAGGCGACAAATCGTATCCTTGATCCATGCTAGGAGTTAAGAGATATTGAAGTAAATTAACTGTTACAAAAATTTGCTGAAAAAAATAATATTTGAAATACTTACTTACGTTTTAATAGTATTTTACAAAAACATTTAAAATAACACTTAAATGCGATCTTGCTTATTCCGCTACTTAAGTCTCGGCGGTACCCTCACTATTTAAAATGTTGTTGAATTCAAGTAAATCTTTCGCACACAAATAATAATTATCAGCATTAAAATTTTCGTATTAAATTATTTCTAAATCTACTCAAAGCCAAGTAACGATTAAATAATAGACTGTCCTTAATAATTTGGCAAGCGGCTGTATAAGAAACATGCCATAACAATAACAATTACATACAACAAATGGTAGAAACTCAACTCCAAGTTTGAACCACAACTCAACTCTAAGGTTGATACTAAAACTAATATGGTGATACGGGATCAACTTATGTGGTAGTGCCTCAGCCTCAAACATGGATAATCCTATATATGTACTCTGTATGTATGTACTATGTATGTATGTATGTATGTATGTATGTATGTATGTATGTATGTATGTATGTATGTATGTATGTATGTGTGTATGTATGTATGCATGTCTGTTTGTTTGTGCCTTATAGAATTGGTCAAATGGTCATGGTACCTCCCATATAGAGTAATGTTGATTCTTGTGTATCTTAAGAACGGTAAAAGTTGAAGTTTCTACATTAGGTTCAAACAACGTCTTGAACAATACACATCATCAGTCAGTAACTAAGCGAAATTCTATAAATTGGCGTGGCAGCTTCCATTCTTACTAAATATTTAATTTTGTATGTGTGGAGTACGGCAAATATTAAAACTGCGTTATTCATCCATATCAGCAAAACAGCAGGTATTGCACAAAGCAAAAGCCATCTACTACCTTAACAACTTGAGTTTCGTACCCTATGTTATTTTCGTATATTATTTACTTATCATCCTTTAAGACCTGGCATAGTTGTTTTGATATCAGCTCTTAGCCGTCTCTTCATAATACTCCAAATTGACTCGATGGGATTCAAGTCTGGACTAAACGATGGACACTTCAAAACATTGATTTTGTTGTCCTGAAACCATTTTGTTTTTTGTCGTTTTAGAGGTGTGAGCTGGAACTCCATCTTTCTGAAACAAGTCTTCGTCGAAAGTAACTAAAATTATCACAAATGGCAACAAATAATTTTCTAAAATATTTATGTACCGCGAAGCATTTACTATCGATTCTATAAAACAAGGGTTTCCTAAGCCCTTTACGAACATGCATCCCTATACCATAATGCTTCCGGAAAATTTAACCGTACATTTGAGGCAATCTCTTTGATATGCCTCGTTTTAAGTCCGATTTACTTTATTGCGAGTGTCTCAAGCTTAGATTTGCCGTAGTGTTGCCAGAATCCAAATTCAATTTTACACAAACAGAGCCTCAAAATTATCCAAAATGTTATCAATTACACAAAATGCATTTTGTGTTCCTTTGTAATGATTTTATGAGTTTTTGTTAGTTTTAATTCGCTTTAAATTATATCCACTAGTTATTACAGTCATATTAGCAAACAGAGTCCCCGTAACTTTAATTTTTAGAATTGCCATCGTCATTGATCTTTTAAATCTAAAAAGACATGTTGGGTCTAATTTTTCTACATCAATTTCTATGATAGGAAACCCTTATTAAAATGCATTGATTATTTAACTTAACAATAATCTGAGTACTTTGGCTGAATATTTTGTAAAATTGTGTACAATTCATTACCAAAATTTAACCTTTTTTATGAAAGTTTCCTAAATTATTGTTCATTTGCCCCTAATCATCTTGAGAACGAGAAGGAAAATATTTTTAAGCTAACAAACTTATACACACATTTATACATATATATCATATCTAATTGTTTGATTGATTTAAAATTTTAATTTTAAACTAAAAATTTTGATTGAAATATTACTACTATGTGATATCGTAGAAACATAATTACAAAAAAATTACAACAAAAAAACTTTATGGTTCAAAAACAGTTTAAGAAAAAAATGTTTGTCCATTTTTGTGTAATTACATAGAAATCGGCAACAATAATTTGTGTCTAAAAATTATAAATTGCCACTGTAGCTGAGTCCGGGCTTGTCGCTTTCTCGCCTATAATAGTCGCTTTTTTTCTGTGTTGCAGTTAAGTAAAGTTTTGCTTTTACCTAAAATAATGGACACTTCCTTCACTCCTTCCTTATAACAATTAAATTGTAAGATCAACTCTTCCACCCAGCAGCCAAACTTCGAACGGTACTTCTACTTTTCTTTATTATACATACGGTCCAATGACCATATATCACGTTGTGTGGTATTGGAAATTTGTCTACAATTTTTATAAATCGTAGCTAATGAATTGTTTTCCTTAAAAGATTTGAAAATTAACTGCACAGTAGATTTGGGGAAATTTAATTCATTTCCAATATCCTTATAAGATCGGCCATTATACAATTTTTGAACAACCAATTCACGTATCTCTCTTGAGATAGCGTGTCCACATGGCATTTTATTTCAAAATTTTTGTAACTGTACAATTCGCTACACTAATTATTGTATAAGACTTGACTGTACTCAAACTTGAAGCAAAAAAAAAATAAATAAATAAATAAATACATAGAAGTTACGGACCCCTTTAAGAGTACGAAACTTTAATAAATGGTTATGCTTAAAAATATTCCTTTTAAAATTTTTAAAAAAATCGTTATATTCTAGTAGTAAAAATTTTGGTCTTAAAATTTTCACTGTTGCATATAAAGGTACTATTTATTATACAGCTATACTAAAATATACAAAAAAAGTATCAATTACTTTTCGAAATTACACCTTTAAAAAGGATAAAAAAAGTCTCATATAACCGCCGTACGCTAGAATACTATACGTATATGGGGATGCCAGATTAAGGTGAAAAATGCAAAATAAAAGAGTAGATATTTCAAACAAACAAAAAATATTAAGTTTCAATTTTATTCAAATAAAACATAACAAAAAACACAAAAGATAAATGATACAAATATGGTAAAAAAAAACATTTCATTTACATTAGCGCTTACATAAATAAATTCTAGGTACATGCATACATGGACATACATACATACATGTACACTTCACCTTATTAAGAATATATTAAAATTTAGAATTTCAAACCGAAAAAGTTAGTAATTTTGTTATTTCCGTTTATGTTTATTGTTATTTTTTTTAATATCCTCTATTAAGGACCAAATGCACGACCAATATACATATTTGAAATATTATTGTTTTACAATAACGATGTATTTAAACAAGCCGTTTCTAAGATTATTGATGTCTCTTCTGGAGTACGACAAGGCAGTATTCATTATGGTCCTGTATTGTTTACATAATTTATCAACTACCTTCCATATGTAATTTGCAGTTCAAATGTTCTTATGTATGCGGATGACATCAAACTTCTTAACTTTTTTAATAATATTTCTGGTTAATAATCTCTGCAGACTGACATTTTATAATCTTATCAATTTGTTGGATTTGAATATCAGAAAATGTAAGCACATTATCACTTTAAAGGAATAATAAATGATCATGGAATTTTGCTGGATAATAAGCTAACATTTTTTGATTATATTTTTATGATGGTTAATAATGATAATGAAATATTAGGATTTATGAAACGTTGGTCAAAGAAGTTTTCTTATTCATATATCACGAAGCAGTTATATACATCTTTGGTTCGACCGATTCCAGAATGCGGATCTATTATATGGAGTCCTTACTTTTACACTTATTCTAATATTATTGAATCTGTGCAGAAGCAGTTCCTTTTTTTTAGTCTGAAAGGATTGGATGGAACACATACGTACTTTCTACATATGAAAGTAGACTCGCTTTCATTGAGGTACCTACTTTTAAAAGTCGGAGAATAATGCTTCGTATTTAATTTGTATTAAATTTAATACGTGGTAGTAGCCTACGACTGTCTCCGTCCCATAAGGCATCTATGAAAGTGCACCACTAAGACCATATCCACTAGCATCACTGTCAAGGATGAATATTTCACATTCGGCTGGATACGCCAAAACGGGTGCAGCATACAATAGGTCTTTCAGTGTCCAAAACGCCTTTTCTTGTGACCCTCCCCAATGATAGGCCTTAGATTTCTTTATGAGATCATGCCACGCACGCAAAATTAGGCACGAGCCGTCTGTAATATGTGCAGAGTCCCAAAAAGCTACGGAATTCATAAAGAATCTGGGAACGAGGCCAGTCCTTTACTGCTCGTATTTAATCTTCGTCCTTTGAAATCAGGGTTGGAAGAAGCCCAATTTTTTTTAGAAAAAAACCCAGCCCACCGGATTTTATTAGATTCTTTGATGGGTTTTTTTGGTTTAATTGGTTTTTATAACTGCTTTCAAAATCCGCTCAAATTGACAATATTTTTTGTTTGTTTATACAAGCACATTGTTTTAGTGTTTACAGTGCAACTTTGCACTTTTGGTGGGATTAAGGCAGCATTGTATACTATGAACTGCTAAAGCTCGGTGAGCGAAGCAGACTGCAATTATTTCGTCTGAATCATACATTATGAGAAAAACGGCCGGAATATAAAGAAGGACATGATTAAGTTGTTATATTGCATGACACCACCCGACCACATATTGCAAAAGTTTCAAAACAATTGTTAGAATCTGCCGTATTCTCCGAATTTCGCTTCATCGGCTGTTGGGATGGATACAATTTACAACTGTTTATACGGCCTTTCTTTACATGGCATTTTTCTATAACGGCCTGTATGAAATATGGAACACATTCACTTTAAGCGCAAATTTCCTCATTTTACTATTAAAACGTCATGTATTTGCCCTTTTTTAACAAAAAAAGTGTAAGGGAAGCAAGCATATTTATCTCGTTTTAAGACTTTTCGATTTACGGCCTAAATTTTCAGAAACTATCTATGCCATATAAAGGGTTACGAGGTTATGTTTTAACATGTCATCGAAACACTTTCTTTGAAGAAATACATAATCGGCTTCAAAGTTAGAGCACCTTAAAACACGAGAATTTTTTTGAGATGCGATTTGGAAATTGACTCCGAGGTGAAGAAAAGATATAAGCAGTGATTTGATAAATATGTTATTTCATTATCTTTTTGAACTCAAAAACGGAACAAAAATTTGTAGTCCCACTACATAAATGACACTTATTTTTGTTGTATATAAACTACGAAAACCTTTAAATAAAAAAAACCAATGGGTTGCCAACCCTTGTTGAAATGCCATCTGCTGTAACGGATGTGCTGGTAAGACAGATCTTGACCTTCTGCGTGGCGCTTTACAGTTTCTCTGGAAGTGACCGCTTTTTCCACAATTAAAACATTGCAATTTTGACTTCTGCTAAGCTAGTAGCCTCTTGACCATCTCCTCTGTTTTGTTGATTGCATTATTATTATTGATTTCATTATTCATAAACACGGCTTTATTTAATGACTGCAAAACGGTAACTATTTTACGTAGGTAAACCAGCGTCCTTATATACCCAATTACCTACAGTTTGGAAAGTTCCGTAAATGTCTCAAACGCTCTCATATTCTCTATTTTATATCCGTTTATTTTAAACATGTAAGATTGTGTTAACCAAAGGTGGTCGAATTGGCAATGCCGTCTAATACATAAATCAGTACGTCAACATCAGGATTTTCTTTTCAAAGTTCTACCATAATGCGCTGATTGTGTCCAAAGTTAACCTAACGGCAAAAAAGCTGGTAACGTTAACTTAACTTAAATACAGATTCAAACAATTTTCAACATTTTTAAAACTTTCTGATTCAAAATTGAAAAACTTCAAAAGCAGTGTGTTCATACAGGTCAAAACAATACATTCAACACAGATGAAAAAAATTTTTTAAATAAAGGGTGGACCAACCGAAATTAATTAATTAGTTGTAAATAAAACAAAAAGTTTTGTAAATCTTCATCCTTATTTTTTCATTATGATAGAAGGATCTATGACAAACAAAATATTGGACAAATGCTTCCATTGCTTCGGTGGCATGCCTCTATCCGTAACATAATTGAAGATCACTATAGTTTATGTGCTAAAATATCTCATTTTTTAACTTTTGAATTGTTTTTGGCTTATTGACATATACTTTTTATTTTAAATATCCTCAAAAAAAGAAGTCCAACGTAGTCAAATAACATGATGGTGGCAGACAATTAACATAGCCACAACACGGCCATTGAATTTCTCGTGCAAGAGAGCCATTTTTTCTTTAGATGTGTGGAAAGTGGCATCATCCTGTTGGAAGCACATATCGTTCAGGCCAATATCCACAATTTCTGACCAAAAGAAGTCCGTTCTCGCGCGATGTCGAACACGGCAACTGAAGCCGCCAGCTCATAAACCGCACCAAACAGTCACTCTGTGTGGATTAATCCGCTTGTAAACAGTCACTCGTAGATTCTCATTGTGCCAAATGCGGCAATTCTGCTTGTTAACGAATCCACTGAGGTGAAAGTGTGCCTCATTGCTGAAGATAATTTTCATAGTAAAGTCACCATTCACTTCTGTGTATTAACGACGCTTGAAATGGTCGGTATTCTTTTGCTCTTGAACTTTGTAAACGTGTAAATTCAAATATTTTTTCAAAATTCGCATCAGTGATATTCGTGAGAGGTTCAATTGTTGGGCAAGACAACGAGTCGAATTTGACGGTTATTCTGCTACACTATCGTTAACAACAGCAATGTTTTTCGCAGAACGAACTGAGGGAACACGCACAGGTGTTTCCATTTTTACAGACCGAGCTTGCAAAAATTTTCGTACAATTCTCCCTATGTTTGACTCATTTCGATTATACTGACAAAAATAATAACGAAGTGCACGAAAAGCATCATGATTTGAACGTCCATTTTCGTAAAAGGCTTCAACAATCTTAACGCTCTGCTCAACTGTGTACCACTTCATGGTTTAATTTGTCAAACACTGAAACAAAGAAATGTCCAATTAGGTTGGAAAAAGACCATAATGCAAAAAAAGCACAATTTGATACCAATTGGCTCTTCCATGTTGGATGACATTTAGTAAAAAATTAATACGTGTAGTCTTTAAAATAACACGTCTGGCATTTCTAATCCAATACATATATAGGAATTAATGTGTGTTTGTTTATATACAACTATCCTTAATGTTTAGATTTTAACCGGATGGTGCAACGGGGTAATAACTGATAACAAAAATAACATTTAAGATAATAATTAAGATGGATGTAGCAAAGAACGCCAGGCTTAAATAGTAACAAATATAATAAAAAAATTATATTCTACGAATATTCACCACCATGCCACACAACAGTTTACCAAAAATAAAAATATTCACAAGACTAAATTGTACTGATGGACAAAATAGATGCTAAAACTTATGAATTTAGAAAAACTCGATTTGCCACCAATTTTTTGGCAGCAAAATGTATTGCAACAAAGTAATTAATTTAGCACTGGTAAGATATACACTGCTAGCCACATGTTTTATTTACCTTTTTTTTTTGCTTACAAATTACTGTGAAAAAAGTACCACTTGAACTTAATTATATAGTTATTAAGGTTAATAAGTTAGCTAAATAGGATTGTTTTTATAAACAATAATTGAAAATGGCAATCACCACTGTGTTTTTGCTTTATATATTTCGACAAAGCCTTTGACAGACTGAGGCGTGACGTGATACGGAGTTCCGCTTAAGCTCAATGAAAATTGGAATGTAGCAAGGGTATGTCCGGTCACCACTGTTATTTAATTCAGTTCTGGACACGATTTTTGGAAAAGCCCGCTTCGACGGCAGAGGGATAACATGGGGGCTGCATGACCGGCTGAACGACATCGATTATGTGAATGACATTTGTATCCTGGCTCATAGCTTTCTGGAACTTGCGACAAATTTATTTCGTGGCTGAATAAATGTGGCGAAGACTAAAACTCTCTGTATTAACGCGACGCCAGTCAGTTCTGCTACCTGGGAGTTTTATATCCGAAAAGGGAGATTTGAGCAACGATATTCAGAACCGCTTGCAGAAAGCATGTCAAACTTTTGGCGATTAATATTTATTTGGAACTCATCCATATTATCTACTAAAATTGCGGTATTCAATGCGAATGTAGAGTCCAATCTTTTGTATGATTGTGAAACATTAAACGCTGCCACTCGCTATATAAGAAAGATACAAGTTTTTGTGAACCGCTGTCTTTGCAGGATCCTGAGCATTTTTTGGCCGATAATTGCGTCTAATCATATACTTTGGCGCACAAAAGAACAAGAACAATTATCGATTGAGATAAAGAGGCTCCAATGGTGGTGGATTTTTCACGCTCTTTGAAGGAATCCGAATGATATTAGCAAAATTGCCATAGATTGGAATCCACAGGGGAGCAAAAGAATAAAACGCCTAGCACATACATGGAGATGACAAATTGAGGCGGATTTGAACGGTTGCGGCAAGAGTTGGAGAGAAGTGAAGGTGTTAGCATAAAACAGAGAGCTGGTCAGAGAATTTATTGATGCCATATGTTCCTATTAGGATCGATTGGAATATTATTATTAATTTAAAATGCGGCGTGGCAAAACACTGCCAGAGATTGAAAAGAGGGGAATCAAAGCTTACTAGGATATAGGCTATTTATTCGCGTTTCATTCCGTTCCCAGCTATATTGATGATTGTATAAGCTTTACAACACTCGAATATTGCATTTTCTATTATATATATTTAAATAAGAGAAGTATGGGACCAATTTAAAATTCGAAAATTTTGGGTTTCTAAAAACATAACTTTTTTAATTAAGATCACTCAAAATAAGATAGCTGTCCTCTACTAAAATAAAAAAATATATATGTATATAAAGCTATTAAACAATAAGAAAAAATTCAACTCCCTCTGTCTTGACTGCTTTTGATTTAAATGCATTTTTTAGTCATTTTGTCTTAAATACTTGTTTTATTTGAATTCTTTAATTTTCTTTAACTGTTGAACGGGTGCCGCTGGCTTGTACTGGAATTCAACTTGAAACATACTTAAATTAAACTTTACTGTTTAATTACAAAGTGCGACAAAAATGAACGAAGTTGAAATACTACTTTTCTGATAGACGCTGTCGAGTAAAACAAGGATCAATTTTTGGAATTTTCGAAACACCTCCAAAATAAAAATTGAACAATTTATGAGAAAAATTTATAAATAAGAATAATATTAAAATTACAATTAAATAATATAAAATAAGGAATTTATATTATAAGAGCAAAAGTCTATGTATTTGCAATAAGGTTGGATCACACGATTGTCGTAATGCACCAATAATTAGTCTATTTTATTTGCCAATCATGTGATTACACAATTTATTGGCTCATACGGCAACTTATAACGTTATTGTGCTTATTTAAACCAATAAGATGCAACCCTGGTGCGATAAACATGTGCAAACTTTGAAGACAATCATGCACCAATGTAAATGCCAAAAATACACCAATATTTATTGTATTCTTGTGCGGCAATTGATGAATACAATACTCACCACTTTTCATTTTTTAATTGATTTCTTTCTAAAAAAACACGTGTTTGTACGGTACTTATAATTGTTATCCTTTGAAATATGTATTTTTATTATTTGTGTATAAATCGCATCAAAAACTTCTAACATTTCTTTTTTTAATTATTTTTATTTTTTTTTATCAAGCGGACACACGCTAATCAAAGCCGATGCAATTTTTATTTTTTTAGAGAACAAATCATCTTTGCTTGAGAGGATTAAATGTAAACAGTAATTATATTCCGATTTAGATAAATAAATATTTTAGTGAATTAATTTGTTTGAATTTAAATTTAATTATTTTGAAATGTAAACAAAACAACACTTGCAATCTAGTACAACTGCTGCTTCTCATATTTAGCCTATACTAGAAAAATCGTGTGACTGGAAGATTGCAATTATTTTCATTTATTTTTGTGCTAATTTGCGACAATCGAATTTATTTAAACGGAAGCAATCATGTGACTGCAGAGAATTTGATTGAAACAATTTCTTTATTGTGCCTCAATTCTGCACAATAAAATTTTTTTAAAATTTGTGCATTGCGACAATTGTGTGATAGTAGCTTTAGACTTAAACGCGAAATCCTAATTTAGCTTAGTAAACTTTTTTCATATTATTGATGCAAATTGAAGCACTGAAGATGCAACTTCGAAGCCATTCGACGTAAACTGAAACAAAATGGCTCAACTTTGAAATCGCAGAATTTTTAAAAACACGCAACAAACCGGGTAAAAAAAAATAATGTAAATGCTAAAAACCTTTAAAATACCATTTGGATATTGCTTATGCTTTAATAGTTTGTGCATAAACCATTTATTGCCCCATTTGACATATTTGTAAAAAATTGTAAAAAATATAAATTAAATAAAATTTGTTGTAAGAATAATATAACATATTATTTAATAGTGTTTGCACCAGATGGCGTCAGTAAAAAGTTGTCTTTGAAATTTGAAAAACAGTTTAAGTAAAAAATACGTTTAAAGAAAAAATTTAAAAATTGTTAACTTATGTATGTATATAAAAATTGAAACAATTTGTAAAATTTTTCTTCAGTATAGCATTGTGCTACAACTAAGAAATTAATTGATTCAAAAATTTTCACACTACATATTATTTTTTACTTATATTTTAACTCAATGTAGCAGACAGCTCTTACACCCTAAAAACCCAATTTAACAGTTAAAAGCTATTTTTTAATGTTTTTGCTCTCATAAATCTGTGCTATATTGAAATATTTTAGCTTTTAAAGACATTGAAGAAATGTCAAAAAAGATTAAGAGATGAGATGTTTAAAGAAGAACTTTTATTCTGTAGTTACTGTGAGAGCTAAAATAAAAGCCATTTTCATACATACATGCATACATACATATAGTATATACTAAACAACAGAAAAGTTGCAATGCAACTCAAACACTTTGCTGTTTTTAAATTTTATTTGATTTAATGATATCCTGCTGATTTATATCCTATTCACATACAATTTAATTATTTTACTTCCCTTCGTAATATGTACCATATTCAAGGCAATGAAATTGTGTTGTATTCACTTAATACTCTGAAACAATACGGAAATACCAACGAAAGCG